>DWEI01006395.1:0-10127 GCA_018245875.1 Mysoria ambigua | reverse complement strand
AGATATTTGGCACTCCGTGCTCTCTGCCTACCCCGTAAGGGACTCGGCGTGAAGATATGTATGTATGTATGTAAATTTATCATTTATCTTTTGCACAATAGATACTGGACAGTAAAATAAGATACCTGATTAATATAAAATTGATTATTTGCTCCATAAGTTTTGAGCTAATGTTTAAAACTGGTAATCCATTTTCGATATCTAAATAATTGTAGAGCATACATTTTAAAATCATTATTGTAATAATAACGATTTTAAAATGTATGCTCTAAAACTTCGTTACTTTAGTTGACTATAAATAGATACGACGAATCTATTTATAACCACGTCTGTGAAATAAGTGCTGTATGGAGAATAATGAGAGAGAACACCTCGATTGTTTATTTATCACGTCCCTCTAACAATTCAACCAAAACATAAACATACCGATCTTTCGCAGCTGCGGCGGTCGTCGCGGAGGCTCATCCTGGATATAATCCATATTTATTTTGCTCATGAAAATATTCCGTCGTATAATAGTGTTTCGGCTTGTGCACTGTACGTTTGAATCGCTGCCATATATTTGAAGTGTCTCCATTCGGCAAATATACAATACATGATAAAATATTGAAACGGCCTCGGCTGCAGTAATTCATAAGAAATGTCGGTTCTATTTTCGGTTCAATTTATTGTATTAATGGGGGCGATGTCGTAACGGACTGCGCTCCATTTAAAAATATATTGAACAGTACATGAACATCGATAAACTTTTATCAATTAAATATATACAACATGTACGTATGTTTGAATTTGTCTCATACAATTCAGTAAACATTCTTGATGATCGTCTTTGGTGGTACCCAGGGATATTTTTAAGTTTTATTTACTTGGCAATTATTACCATTTCGTCCTTTTTATAAAATTTTATAAAATCTTTTTTATATAATGTAATATGAAAATTGGCAAGTAATATGTCTATTTTTGATGTTTTTAACATCACGTATTCAATTCATCTGGCCAGATTTCATCGTGGTACGGATTATTCGTATTTGATTGTATCGCACTTAGTAATGCTGGATATTAAACAATTAATTTTAATATGTTGATAATGCAATTCTTTCCGTTGCCTAAAAATCGAACTCACAGCCCCAGTGTGAAGATTATGGGCAACAACCCTTTAGGAGAATCCTATGTCCAACCCTTTAGGAGAATCCTATGTCCAATCTAAAATTAAATATTCAGAAACTATGACTTAATTAAATTACTAAAATACTACGACATATTGTCACGTTGGTCGTGTTGGTTGAAAGTGCGACTGCCGATCGGGAGGTCCCGGTTTATATTTCCGCGTCGAACACTACAAACTTTTCTAATTTATATTTTCTAGTAGTGGGTCGGAGCTTGGATATGTGCCCGATGTATGGCAATAGACTCACGATATAATATTCCATATTGGGATGTAAATGTAACTGGTGAAACGTGGGAGTGTTCTGCATTCCTCTGCCTACCTCTTCGAGGATTACAGGTGTGAAGTTAAGTCAAGTTACATAATTTAATCTCTAAGTAAACAATTTATTCCTAGTTACTTAGAGGCCGTCTTCTCCAATACTAATCCATGCTTACAGAATTTCGTCTACAGAATAAGTACTCGTATCATCAAAGTTGGTTGTGTTTATGACAGTACCAAGTGAACAAAGGTTTTATACATTTCCCTGACTCTTCAATACTCATTTCCGACTCACCGTGACTCGGCTGTACGTAACCATCCGAATAATAATAACAGTCAATTCATTTTAAAGCCGTTTCGCATTTCAAATAAGAGTAGGTAATTGAATACTAAAAATGTTGAATGCTATATATCCATCGATAACAGTCTCAGAAATAATGTGAAACATTTTATTTAAATGTTACGACACGCTTGTAATCTTCGAAAACGTAGGTAGAGGATGGTAATATAATCCCAAGTTTCACTAGTTACGTTATTTGGTGAAACTTCCACTGTGGAATAAGGAGTGTCTATTGCGACACACTGGACACAAATCCGGAATTCGAGCCAATACCAGAAATTTCCACCAGAAAATCCCCTATTAGAATGTACCCGACCCTAAATTTCAACTCAGCTCCAATGAGGTATTCAATGTACGAATATGTTATAAGGAGTTTACAGATTACAGAATGTACAGATTCATCCATATACTCAAATTATCAAAGTATAATTTCATTTGCTGCCTATCATACTTTATGCATGTTTTGTTGACAGAACATGCTAGAATGTTTATCTAATATGATAGGTAATTTCACGAAGCTAATTAATTAATGCGTATGCACGTGTTCCGTCACGTCGCGACGTTTTGTTTCGCTCCTCTGCTATACCTTTCACATTTATTTTTATGTCACTTTTCTCTTAATTGCTGCTAATTAAACGTTGGCTAGTCATTTTGTTAGCGTAAGTCATCCACGTTGTGTTTATTTACATATACATTTTTGTTTTTTTTTCTTTAACCTAAAATATTAACTTACCATTTTAGTTAACATTTCTAGTTGCGTTTATTTAAACCGTTTATATAAGAAAAGTAATAAGTGAAGTACAGAGAACAAAAGGTGCGCTTAAAAACATGTGGGTAATTTGTTCAATCTAGTACGACGTTCATACGATTACGTGAGCATAGTCGACGTTTTAAATTTTCACATGCGAATATGAACTGCGCTAGTAGTGATATTAGTGTTCAGTGCGATCCGAAAAGCTCTTAAGACTCCTATCGGGAAATTACTGGAGTATTATATAACCTTTTATTGGACCGTCTGCTTTAATAGTCCAATTACTATGTTACGTATGGTAGTGGTTCTTTGATGCGATTTATATTAAAATCTAAAGATATGCACCTATTTATGACTGTCGTAAAATTATAATATCGCTTTTAATAATGTACATACTTATATAAAACTAAACTAATTTTTATGGATTTTTATAATGGAAATATTTTAAGCCTTCAGAACGGTGAAAAATATTATGCTTTTGATTTTATTGAACTAATAACAACAGTTCAGTTATTTATTGTCTAATAAAGTTGTCAATGTAGATTGGTATTTTAAAATATAATGTTGCTTATAATTTATACAAATAATAAAGTTGAAACGTTGATTTGACGTTTAGACTGTTTTTTTAACTTTACTTTCGATCATGATGTAAACACCGATCATTTTATTTTGGTTAAATTGTGGTAGTGATAAATTATTGAGTGGTGTTATGAAACGTCTAAAATTAGTGTTCTGGAACTTGAGCTCCACGGCCGACTACGCAGTTGTAATGTACCTATGAAAACGTAACTTCATGGTGGTAATTACTGAAGAAGTAGGCAGAGGAATGCAGAACACTCCCACGTTTCACCGATTACGTTTACGTCCCACTGTGGAGTAGGTTATGAGCCTATTGCCGTATACCAGGCGTATATCCAGACTCCGAACCACTATTAAAAAATATAAATTAGAAAATTTAGCAGTGGTCGACCCGAGAACCGAACCCGGGATCACGTAATGGGCAGTCGCACTTGCAACTAACACACCGAGTTGTCGTTGTTTTGTATGCGTCACATTCCCAATTATTATGATTTGCTACACTGTACCTGCAATTCATGTTCAATTTTATTAACGTCCATAAATGCCACGTTAAATACAAATATGCGGGAGTGTTCTAAATTCCTCTACCTTGCTATTTGGGGATTGCAGACGTAATGTGGCTATTTATAAAAAATATTTCAACCTCCAGTAATTATACACATTCTTTAATTATTTCTTAAGCGTGTCTTAATATTATCATTTTATCTTTCAACATTTAACCTTGTGGATCTTTGCGATGGGGTTTGTTGTATTTACATATTTGGCTAACAGTTGAGTGGCTAACAGTTAACAGTTAGTTGTTTGGCTAACAGTGAACAGTTAGAAAATGCTGAAGGTCTTTAGGAATAAAAGGATCCTTATCACTAAGATCGGCCATAATGTAAAGCCAAACCTTCAAGAGCCGTTATCATTGACGGGCTCTTTGAGTTATAAATTTATTTTAAGACAAATATTTTCTTTTTGTGTAAAAATACTGCTTTAGCTTAGAAAAACATAGCTTTTGATATAGGCCTCCCACCGCACAATGGCAAAATATATTCGTACACCTAACGAGAAACGTTTATATAAGCGTACCCTTCGCTTTTGGTAAATAAAGACAACATAGACAATTGGGTCATCGGAATTGCCAAATACGGTCCGATCAGATTCCAAATATTTGATCACAGATATTGTTTAATTAAACTCAACAATGATACGCCTCGGCCGTTGGAGCATAAATTGTAGGATTGACTGGTATAAGATATTAATGTAACAGGGTTATTGTTAACGTAATTACAAACGAGGCCCATTCTAATCCTATAAATCCTGTAAACCCCGAAACTCAGAGAACAGCCGATGTTTAGTTCGTTACCGTCTTTAAATTGAATTTCACTTAAATTTCTGTCAATTGTCGGAGAAATTAAACAAAGTTTGCCTTGTCTCCGTACTTGGGAGAACGGTTGGCGACTCGCCAATCGTATTTCTGTTTATTCTTTCGTAAATATCACATTCGGGTAACAGTGTGCTTGTGAAAAAAAAAGGTGAATGAAACGAGTGATAAATGGTAATGCTCTGACGGGTTTTGGCTTAAGAGATATTCGGAAGCTGGAATTAGGATTACAGTCTGTAACGTTAGCGAAGTTAATTAATTATTTATGAAGGGCTCCTTGTCGTGCTTAATATTTTATAAATATATTTATCTCGGAAGCGATCTGCGGAATTCAAATGAATTAACTTTGTGTACCGGTCGCTTTCTCGGAAGGTTGCGAATAAATATAAATGTACCCTATTAATTACCTTGTATTTTTATAGTCCTAGAAACAAGTACCATTATTCTTGTTGCAGTTAAATAATTGTCCGATAACTGATAGAAGAATATAAATATAATAGCTTTGTGCAATGTAAAAAAACAAAAAAATAAGCATATTGCCTTGTTCAACGAAGTAGGTACGATGCAAGCTTGGTACAGTAAAATCTCGAAAGAACAATGTTTCAATTCTCCTCTCTCCCCAACTTATATTGCATCGGTGGAGACTATTAATAACAGCTATTGCATTACACATCTCATTAACTATAGAGGTTAATACAAAACTTCGACATTCATAAGACTTGGGAACGAGAGACTCGCCAGCATCCGCCGCGAGGAGAGCTTCATTAGTGTTGATACCGGTTGTACGCTGCTTATTGTTGGAAAGTTTGCAAATAGATCGAACACAGATATACATTGAATAATTCTTTATACGAAATATAAACGTTTCTTACCAACTTAGAGTTTTGTCTAATATGTTCATAAACCATGTAGAAATGAAAGTTTTAAAACATGTATTATTACTTAAACATGAAAATATTATAATACATTAAATGAATTCATTCATTGTATTATTTAAAAAAGACCGGGCAATAAATATTATACTTCTTACATCAAACCTTTTGGGAATACTCGAACATTTTTAGCTCATAATCAAATTTTACAATATTCCATAGATTTTCTCATCTATCTCACAGTTAAAGAGCTATTTATGTCTATTTTATAAATAAAACACTTTATTGTACTAATTAAATTTAATTACACCGATCTGACAGACGATGTACGTCGTTGAGACGAGTTAGGGGCCAATTAGTTTCTGTGAAGTTTCGTAACTGGTTTCGTAATGAGTTACGTAACTGATACAACTTGCGAGTGTACTACACTCTTCTGCCTACCTCTTCGGGGATTACAGGCGTGATTTTACGCTTAGTTTCCGTGGTTTATAAATAGATACCACATTAATAAGTGCTTAAGAGCTTTGCCAGATGTAAGTTCACGCCTGTAATCCCCGTAGGTAGAGGTAGGCAGGGGAATATAGGACACTCCCTGTTACACCAGTTACGTTTATGACCCACTATCGAATAGGTGTCCGAATCTGGACTTCGAAACACTACTAGAAAATCTACATTAGAAAATTTTGTAGTGTACGACCCGGGAATCGAATCCGAGACCTCCCGATCGGCAGTCGCACTTGCAGCCAACACTATCAAAGAGGCAGTATTATGGTCATTAGTATACAAAATATATGTTTGATACATACTGCAGCACTTCATATACACACTGGTGTATACTAATACATAATGTTCCGATGTCCTTCAACCAATGAGGTATAACAATTAGCTTTTGATTCAATTTTTTCTAATTGTATTCTATCGTCATTTTGAACCTGTCGCAGTCCAATGGTGGATACTGGCCTGCTCTGCTGAGTGTCATCACATCTTGTCCTGGTAGCAAGAATCTATTAAAAGAAGTAGCTATTCTACTTTCACTGACGGAACTTAAACTATTGGTGATACAACGTTTAGCAGTTTCAAATGAAAGATTTGTTACACTATGGATTATGGAATCAACTCATTTGGAAACTTGGAATACCCTACAATGCTAACCTATACGCCATAAAACGTCTTTACTTAGTGAAACTTTAGATAAATTACCCATATATCCTGTACATATAATTCAGAAATGCAATACGTATATCGCTCACTGCTGCTACATTATCAAATATATTGGGAGCAAATGAGTCAAGTACAGAACCATAAAAAAACAATTTAGAGCTGCCAGCCCGGAAGTACCATCTTTTAACAGAATGATCTGACTTAATATCCTCATACGTTAAAAAGACTCATTGACAGGCAATTTCGGAGTCGATTACAGGGTAAATTGTTAATTCCATTCGAGCGTAACACATATAGGAAACCACGTCGCCCGCCCCGAAGGCTTGGCAACCGTCCAGTTAACGTTTGTGCTTTACTACGTCGATTATATCCACTGGCTTCAATGCTGCACCATTCAAACTGCCGGAATCGAACGAGCGAATGGACATGAAAGAATTTTCATGCGCATCCACCGATCGTAATGACGATCGTTCATTCTTTTGAGAGGTCGTTGAGGGGCGCGCAAATAAAAGCGAAGCGTGCGGAAAACATTTTCAGCTGAACAGAGCTACGAACATTCTTCTCGTGAATCTTCTACGTGCTCGTTTTTGAACGCAAGAGTTCTGTGCGCCTAACGTGTGAAGTTTTGCAATACAAAATGTTGTTCCGTAGAGTACCTAAATATAAATATATACAGGTACAATATCTTTATTGTTCATAGTCACAAATACATAAATTAATGAAAGCATAGACATGGTCATGTTATACATTGTACATTATGTTTACTATGTAAAAAACAAAGAACTTGCGAGCGTGCGACAAACACAAAAGTATTGTATTTTTCCAAGAACTATTCCAATATTTTGTATACCTATAGCCAACGCCAAGAACAAACATTTTGGTTAAAATATCAGAAACCAAAAGTTTTTTACTATCGAATTTTGCTGTAACTTTTATATAAGATGCTTTTATGCAAATAGTGTATACTATAATTTAGACAAATCCTAGGTAAATATACTCGTAAACTGCAACAGTGGCATGTTTATTATTGAACCATCGAAACACTGAAAGCTTCTACAAAATTCAAAACATTCGTAACCAATTGAAATGATTCATTGCGTATTCAACTCTATGCGACAACAATTAAGATGCTTTGTTGAATTTAAAACCATACAGTTTTTCAAGTTTATTATTAATACCCGAAAATGAATAAACATTTTTATAAAACGTTTGTCGTCCATTCGGTATGCAAATGTAGAGTTCATTAGGTCATACTCACATCCCGTTTGGCTGCAGTCTCGTGTAACTGCTCAACAATTCCCCATTTGCGGTGGAGGAGGAAGAAAAATTACGAGCCAAGTCGACATAAATTGTCTTTAATTGTTGTTGAATTTAGGTCCCTTTATTTCAACTTGGAGTTCTTTGCTAGCTGTAAAACAAAACAGCGCATACGTCACCCGTTATTTGGCTAACTTAATTTATGACGTGAATTTACGGAAGCCAATGTTTTGCTTCTAGTAAACGTTTAAAATTAGATACAAGGATTATATGTATGTATTGAATATAACAAGAAATTCATAGATGTTTTATTTGTATACATACTTTGTATTGTTTTCAACATTAAACTGTAAATCTCTTAAGCTTCAATTACAAAAGTGAAAAGTTTCTAAGATCTTTTCACTTCACATTGATTAGTCAGTTGGCCCGTTGGTTAGTGACCGTGACTACTAAGTACTGCTGGGACAATTTTCAGGCTACAAGCAAACCGCAAATTTGAATAACATCGGATGCTGTCGGCGCTTAGAAAGGTGGCCTTTAGTTTCTAATTTCTACGAGCGTTTCGGCGCTCAGGATACCGTGTTTTGTTTTTTAGGAATTCTATAATAGATAGATACACAAAAAAGTAAAACGGGTAACAGCCATTAGTCAAAGGTTTAAAAAGTTTTCGGCTGTCTCTGATATAAGTTTCAAATACTTTTATAGATAAATTCAAATTTGCATTTCACCTCTTGATATCAATGTAAAGATTGGTAACTTCAAGAACATTGGAAAGTATTGTTTAAAGATTTATTTTCTGATTTATTATTCGTCCTTAATTGAGGAATTCGCCGGCAATGATTTACATTTATAAGCATTGAATATACAACTTAGTAGGTGAAAGAAAAATACCAAACTCCGCCTCATTTGACGGTCATTTCAAGTATTTTAAAACATTAGTCTCGGCTATCAGGTATCCTGTGGTACTTCTTGCTGATAAAATTATTAAAACCATAAAAATAGAAACATCTCAGTTTATTGTTAAAACAGTCGATGATTAAATTAAAAATTCCGGTCGGTCGGGACAAACCGACCGATTTACGGCGTAATGTTTTCCACTAAATTCCAAAGGAGCAGATTATCACGAGGGTTTCCATTTCAATCAAAGTAAGGGTTGGATTAATCAATATCAACCTAGAATCCTTTGCGATGACTCGATGTGCCTCAGACTTACATTTTACTAATTGGTCCGATCCTCGTAAAGCGACATTCGTGTTGTTACTCTGCCCCTCAACTTCGATTGCGGTCGCCTGACGTATGAGATTGACGATTCGGCGTAATGGAACGTAAAGTAGATAGCTGTTAAAGATTAGGGACAATGTTCTAGAAATTTGTTTGGTTAGGTAATGAATCTCTTGCCTTGAGTACAATAACGAAGTTTACATTGAACTACGCAACTTTTGATACCTTTATAGCGTCTTTATTTATACATTTTACAGAGATTATTACTAGTAGAATTATTTAGTATTATAACCATTGAAAAATTACTTCTATTGCCCATATATCTATCCAGATAATTAAAATTGGAGTATCTGTAAAATTAAAATAACCGCTTTTAACTAAATGCATGTGTATGTGTGTATATACAGTACATATATCAAAATGACATTTTTATCATTTTTGTCTGTTTGTATGTCTGCCAATTTGTTTTAGCTAATTCTTAGAACGGTTGGACAGGCAGATAGCTGATGTAATAACTATAATAAACAATGTAACTTTGACTAATCTAATTTTAGAATTCATAATTCCACCGCGATGAAATCACGAGCACATCTAGTTTTCAATAAAATGTTTTTCATAGTCGTTATTTCGATAATACTTTATGATCTGTTGTGTTCAATAAATTATGTCCGTTATAGTTTAAACGATCTCTCTAAATAATCTCTATATGCATATGTCTGCAATATATTAAATATAAATTAAGAAAGGACAAGATACAAATATGTATATTATTAGAAGTACATATGTTATATCTATTACGAAGCTGTAATTTCTATTATACCTGCTACATTGAGGCCATGTTGCCGCATAAAAGGATTGATAAATTGGTCTAATGGAATCGTAAGTGCCCAATCGTGGTTGATTGAGGAAACGTCCAATTTTCCTTAATGTAAAGATTACGTTCGTACGACAATAAGCAAGACTAGAAATGGTCCAAGTCATGACTTAATATATAGAATAGATCATTTCTATAAAATTATTACTATCGTTGAAGCTATACAAGATAAATATTTTAAACCATCTTTAGGTCGGACCTAATTCAAATTTTCTCAATCCTAACTGACGTTCACCCACTGTTATGCTTGATTTATTTGTAATTCCTTTTTGAATTC
>DWEI01006394.1:0-10128 GCA_018245875.1 Mysoria ambigua | reverse complement strand
TCGCGCACGGACGCGTTGAACAGCACGGGCTCCTGCCCCACCAGCCCCACCTGCGCGCGCAGCCAGCGCACCGACAGCGCGCGCACGTCGTGCCCGTCTATCAACACCTGGTATTTCAAGAAATACTCCTTAGAGTAATAAAAACAAAACGTATTTAAAAGATATAAAGTTGTTATTCCTCCGAAGTTTCGGATCAGTTAAGGTCGTAAATACCTACTGGTTCTGTCTCAAATTTCGATTCCCGCTAAAAGCTATAATAGTAGTAAAATTATTATTATTAAATATTATTAATGACAACATATAACAATGTATACTGACACTACCACTGCCGACATCGTAGAATCTACATAGCAAACTTATGATGGTAGATTTCCCACTTCCCGATTCTCCCACCAGCGCCACTGACTGACCACGTTTTACAACCAGGTTCACGCCTTTTAAAACCTGAAAATTGAATCTCTTAACTATGGACAAAACAATAAGCTTTAAGGAGCAAAGCAGCATTGGTATTAGCAGTATTGATAGAAGGTTAAAATATTAAGGAATTCCATTCGAACTTCTTGTTTGTGAAGCTCTCCAGTCTTCTATTCATAAAGTGTTAAAAGCTGTACATAAAGTTTCCTCAAATTATACTAAATACAGTTTTTT
Source organism: Mysoria ambigua (assembly GCA_018245875.1). Lineage (NCBI taxonomy): Eukaryota > Metazoa > Arthropoda > Insecta > Lepidoptera > Hesperiidae > Mysoria > Mysoria ambigua. The sequence continues at coordinate 9,480 of DWEI01006394.1, read as the reverse complement.
TCTGGTTTACATAAATTATGTGGTAAGTATTATTTTATATGGTAGAATAAAATGTAGACGGTAACAATTACTCATATACTTACTGGGATTTCGGGCCTTGATGGATAATGAAACACTACATTCCTTAGCTCCAAATTCCCATCGACACGTGATGGCTTAAGACCTTTGTCTAGCTGTGGGTTAATCTTCGGCACATTGTCTATCAGTCGAAAAATTTGCGCACCAGCGGCGCAAGCTTGCCCAAACGTTGTCATCAGCGTGCCGACGATTCCGAAGCTGCCCATAGCGGACATTATTCCGAAAAATACCTACAAATACTATTAAAAGTCTTGTAAAACTTAATACAAAGTTATACAAACTCCAAACTGTCATACACATGGGTACCTGTATATATTCATTTAATAAGTAATAAAATCTACATATATTATACAACACAGACAGGATACAGGAGGAATACAGGATCACAGACGATCCTCGAATAGGTAGGCAGATGAGTATAGTATACTCTCACGTTAAAAAATCTTAGTTAGTAAAGCCAATAGTGCCAGGATTACTCGATTGGCAATTGCGCGTACGGGCAACACTACCCACGAGGCAGTTAAAATAACAAAGATATAAATGAAATTTAATAATACCGTGTGATCCTATAATAATGACCATTAGCAAAAAATATTAATGTACATCGAACGAAGATAAAAAAGATCTCTCGGTAAGATAAAATAATGTAAAACATACGGAAAACATGACGTCCGCATTGTAAACTTCTGGTTCATGGACAACCAGGTAAATACCGAAGTAAAATGACAGCGCGTAGGAACCGAACACGCAGAAATAGAGGCATCCCATCGACAAGCCAGTAAAAAACTCTGTAAGAGAAAAAACACATATACTTCAGAAGACGACGCACTCCGTGTCGGGACGGACTAAGAATGCATTCCCATACCCTGTGCTGGGATTCAGAATGTCGTAAGAGGCGACCACATCTGGCGCCATCAACTCCCCCCTTAAATCTCCTCTCGCCCTATGTGTACCGTAGGCAATACGAAAACATGGTCTCCGTGATTCTCAACCCGCATGTCCAGAATCTCGATTATGAGCATAACCCCTCAGGGAAGCCCATTCTCCATACTTAAATGGGCTGATGATAATAATGAAACGGCATCATTAAGTTTTTGATACGATCTTTATTTAAAAAAATGAGATAAAATTATTAGCGTTTTTACTGCAAGCCCCTGAAAACCAACATGAGACAGAACGAACACTCCGTTATTGTAGGTGTAAGTAAAAAAAATATATATACCGTTAGATGGCGCCCATATTTTACTGTGGAAGGATTAAATTAAGACGTACTTCAACTACTACTAGTGCAAAATATTATAGTATATTACATTGTTCCCATTTAAGAAATTATGAAACAACAAGACAGATGCAATATTTGACCTTTTCTGATGGTAATTCTGGTAACTTCCGCTAAGCACTTCCTGTATCGTTCCAGTTCTTTTTGTTGTCCGTTAAAAGCGTACACCGTCTTTATCGAGGATATTGCTTCTTCAGCCACTGCGCTTGCAATACTTTTGACTTCTGACTGCTTTTTATACCATTTGTTGGCTAGCTACAACCCGTCTCAATAGCTTTGAAACATATATTGAAAGTGAAAAAAAAAATTACCCTTAACTTTTATATTAGAGATACTTTTATAAACATGTCCAGACTTTTGTTTCCTCCTTGAGGTGATTATTTAATGGTTAAAGTTTCGTGAATATTTTCTTTTTTAAGTGCTCTCTGAATTATAGAAATATCCCTAAGAATTTTCCGTGACACCAAAACATTTTTCTAACACCACCAAACATCTAAAGTTTTCTATAGTATATAATATTATGTTGTTTAGTTTTATTAATGGTGTTCTTACTAATCACTTACCGTACCAGTTAAACCAACTAGCATTAGCGTTACTGGAGTAGCGATCAAACATAGTAGGGCCAACTTCCATCCCTTCGCGAGGGCCATCACCACTGAACTCAACGCTATACTTAAATTGTATACAAACGTCGAAACTTTGTCACCTATGCCTTCCTCCAATTTCATAACATCCCTGAAAAATTGTAACTTCAATAAAACATAACAATTCAGAGAATTCTCCAGCTTTTCCAATTGTAGTTTCAAATTAAATAGCCCTATCTCGAAAAAAATTTTGGAAAATTTTGTATATACTAGTCTAAATCGATACAAAGATTTTTAAACTTACTGTAAATACATACATGCTGTAAAAACATACTCAGCCATTTTTGAAGAAAAGTCGCCAGATTGATGTTCATCAAAGTAAGCGAAATCCTGGTTAAGTACAGCTCTTAAATAAGCTTCTCTTATTCTATAAGTCTAAAAAACAATACATTTTTGTTTATGTGATATACTGTTACCTATTATTCATTGGAGCTAATGTTAACTTACATAACATGGGTAGGTAAGCTTTTATCGTTAGATATATGTATTTCCTAGATATCGGCTGTATTTCATAAACCAGTCCTGAATGTATTATGTAAAAAATGTTTACACTAAATTAACGAATTGGTTTGTAAAATACAACGTTTATATTGTTGTGTGTATATGATAAATAAAATAAACAAATAAGCACATCATGGTTCCTTAAAACCATCATTCCTCAACTAGATTGCCGGATTTTTTTTTATCTTACGATTTTAGTCGAAGTTTAACATTTAGCACCAATGTCTACGGCAATTGAAACGGAACTCAAAATTGGGACATAAAGTTAGTTTTAAAATTAAGAAATATTCGCGTTCCAAGCTTTGCTCATAACATACTATAGCAATATTAATGACTGAAATAAGACAGAATTTACAAGCATAAAAATCGATAAGTAACTATTCGTGTTTTCTTCATTGCAATCTCTCCCATTGCAGACTAATGAATAATATTCAGATATCAAAGAATAAACGTAATGTACTGATGAATTACAGTTAATAAATAATTTAAAACATCTTTCAAGACGGCTGTCTGATCCCAAAGTACCTTATAGATATGTTTATATCCAGGCACAAAGTAAATATCCATACTCATCAAAAAAATATTTGTCCTGGATGAGAAGCAAACCCAACCCAGCATGGGCATCAGGTTACTAACAATAGAACAACGAGCCGGTCCAATTTTCAAGTTTTCAACCCTACTTTTTTATATGGAATGAGAAATGTTAAACTATGCTCCATGAGATAATACCTGATTTATTGCAGCAATATTCAAGAATGCTGTACCCAAGTATCCGCCTATGAACAAACAAAGTCCAACAAGGGAGTAAAGCAAGCTGAAATGGTGTATTGTCTTCAAGAAATCCTCATCGTTGCTGGTCGTTTTCTTCGTCGAATTTGTGTAATCTATCATCGTTTGAAAAACATTCGCTACGAGAGTTATAGCGTAAGGTAGGGTCGTGCCCGATAGGAATGTCGCTGTTACTCCAACCGCTATCAATATTCGATCCCACTTTGAAGCAAATCTAAACTGGACATTGCAATAATTATGTGTGAGTATAGTAAAGAAATTAATATGATTAACATTCAATTTTACAATACGCCTGTATTTATCCGAAGCGTTAATTTCATATCAATTAATAAATAATTATTAGAACTTTAGTAACTGGGACATATATTTGCTTTTACGCATGTTATCAGAATAAAAAGGTAACAAACATACCAAAGAAAAGTATAACATATTAGGAGCCATAATTGACTGCCTGGATTCTGAAAATAAATGTACTTATTTATATAATTTCACATAACTGATCCACTCAATTCGCACCTATATAAATCTATGTGTGTATTATACTGACCTTTATAACTCGGATCTTTGTTCATTGTAATTTATTAATACTGGTAAATATTTGTGTTTTGTAGGTGGTCGTACAAATACACTTTTATTACAAAAGTTCAATTGTATTCAATTTATCTTTATTAGTAGCATTAATAGTTAAAAACACTCTTATTAATTAGACATTATATCACATAAACAAAAATTATATACCGTTAGACAAGCGAGACGAACTGACAAGTCTTGAGAAGACTCATTACATATGACGGAATACAAAACCTCATTTGATAGTTTCCATACAACTTCTTGAAAACTTGATGTCAAGAAAGTAGACACTACCGATGGACTCAAAATTCGTTCTAAACATTATTCCATTAAGGTATGTATGTATGACTTATACCCAGATTCACCTTATATTCATTGGATGTGCTTCATCACCTTATATTAATTGGATACTGACTTTGTAATGGATTGACTGCCTATCGATCGAATCGTCCTGAATTCAATATAATTGATTGAATTGATTTTTTTTACATTTCATATTTACTTGAAATCAATGTATTACTGATAACGGTATTTGCGTTTGTATTTTTCTGTTTGACAGGTATTGGTGCTGTTGTACTCCAGTTACATGTTCCGAAATGTTAAACATTAAAAAAAAATGTAACAAATAAAGAGAAAATATACCATTTTTTTCATTACTATGAATCCGCTGTACTTTGTTTTGTTATAGTGAGTGCCGCAGCCAACGGAAGCGCTTTTAATTATTATTTTTTGATTGACACAAAAACGCTATGTAATTAACAAATCTATTGCGATATAGTTCTTTAGAAAGAAGACCTAAATCAATTGTTATAAAATGGGATCTTTATCGTCAACCTCTTAGTCAACAAGGCCGCAAATGAAGTGCTGTACTAGTTTATTTGTACAGATACATGTTGACCAAAGAGTAAGAAAATGGTAAGAAAGAATATATAGAAATAAATAATTTTTATACATAAATCTGTTCCTCGTAGCTTAAATAAGGAACGTATATATCTATTCAATATGGTGTTTTTTCTTCTGTATGCCTTGGTCCCAATATATTATTTTAGGTATATCAAAACAATTAAATTGCAAAGAAATTCAATTAAGATGCTTCTAGAATAATTTGTGCGTCGACTGAACCATTAGTAGTTATGGTTGCAAACTACTTTCAAACGACAAGTTTGTAAACATATGACACTCCTGTGCTTACCTCTTTGAGAGTAACAGGCTTTATGTTACAATTTAAATAATTTATGTGCATGAAATTAAAAAAGTGAGTAAAATTCAGAACTTTTATTGCTTAATTAAGTAACATATCTCACAAACTTTACAACCATGATGTCGTGAACTATCATTTAAGTAAAAAAAAGTTTATCAATCATACCAAACCTGTAGCAAACGTGATGTCTATTGATCATAATCAACATGTCTCAGTCCATCGTGAGTCATGAGCTTTCACCGAGAACTTTTTCGTCCAATATCCCCATGCTGGGCATGAGGATTGGTATAAAGGGATTGCTAATATTGTTAACATTCAAAAAGTTACACACTAAGTTAAAAACAAAGGCGGTATAAAATTATAACAAATGTATATATATATATAGCTGAGTCTATAAATTTATAAGTATTCTATGCTTATGAATTTTCACTCATATCTTATTATACCATGTTGTATTGAGTTATCAATATATTGGTTTTAGAATCAAACCGGCAGTCTGTGTGACAATGTTGTATTCACTAATGTGTTCGTGTAGATTTTTTTTATAACAGTCTTGCTTATTAATTATTATTACAAAAATATCTTCATACAATATGTTAATAACTTAAATCTACTAGGCACCGGCTGTGACAATGTACAATTGGGAAATGTATGTACTATCAACTTTGTCGTTTTCTCTTGGGCATGATATTGCTATCACTGATAGAATATTTATTGATAAATAATTCCTCATAAATAATGCTTTTTGTATTTGGACTTAGATATTTAGAAATTTCCTGAAATAAATGTTTCTTATGTACTTCCTCATCAAACTTAGTTTGTAGAATAGGTTTATGTTCGGATGTTTTAATGCAGGTATTTTTTAAGTCAATAATTTTCTTTGAATTTTGTTCTATTTTCTCTAATAATGTATTTTCCATTTTCTTCATTCTGGCTTCCAAAAATTGTATTGTGTATTCTTGATTTCTAAGCACCAATGAATCTTTTGGAAGACTTCTTGTATATTGGACTCTTTTATTATTTTTAATTTCCTCTGTTAAACTGGTTTCTTCTATAGCTTTGTCACTATTATCTAATTTATCTAAACAAGATTCTATTATATCTCTTAATTTCATATTGAATTTTCTTTTTTTATTTATGGCTTCAACACGTTCTGGAGGTACTCTGGGTTTTTGGTTTGGTGTTTTACATGGCTTTTCAACTGTAGCCTCTTTAGCAGAACTTACTGAAGGAGAAGATTGCGATTTTTCAACTTTAACCACCTGATCCACTTCAATTTCTATCAATTTATTTTCTTCTTGACCAGAAGATTCTACAGGATCTTTATTATCAGGAACATTCTCAGTTTTAATTATCAAACTGTTTTTTCTATTTTTTCTTATTTTTGAGGCACTTAATACAAAATTAGGAGACAAAGGTTCAAACTTTCCCGTAATAGGAACAGGATCTGTAATTTTCTTCTCTGAAATTATTGTTATTTTTGGTTGTTTCTTAACTGTATTTTGTTGATTAAGTTTATTTTTCGCGATTCCATTACTTTTCACCGCATTATCTAAGGGGTTATTTTGGGAAACATTATAATTATTAACCCTTTGATACCATTTCACTGGATCATTTTGGCTTATATTACTAGAATTGATGTATGAAGAAATAGCATGTGGGTGTTGAGTGGGACCTTTTTTCTCACCGATATCTGGTAATGACGATTGGAAGACAAATGAATCTTCATTATTAATAAATCTATTTTTCCCATTTTCTTTATGTGATGGTAAAACGGCTACGCTGTTATTATGATGTTTATAAGTGTTACTGCTATCTACATCAGATTTTTCTATATCGATAAGGTCAAGGTTTGTTAAAAAATTTCCATATTTCATAGAAAAATTAGCTTTCTTATCACAGCGATTGATGTATTCATTTTCAATATCATCCACTATGATACAATATAACTTGGATGAGTCCTGGCTTATGTCAACATAATTTTTGGGATCACAATATGGCCCATCTTCTGTTGGTATTGCATCAAAAATTAGCTTGTCTTTCTGAAATAAAACATTTATTTATTTAAGTCAAACTCACAAAAAAAAATTAACACAATCAATGACAAAAAGTAATTTTAAAATCTTTTACGAACGGTAACATATTTAGTTTCAACATCAAATAAAATTTTATGGCTTACTTTGAAGTTCATGAAATTGTCATCTTTGAAATGATGCTGGCACACAACTCTATTCTTTAGCTGTGACACTTTCAAATCCAAAAAATCTAATCTGTGAGCGTTGATTAGCCATTGACGACATCTCACTTTCTCAAACACAGGGTAGTGAAACATGTGTGTCTTCCCATCAGACTTAACTGTACAATTTCTGTATGTACAACGGCAACCTCCCATGTTTGTGGCTGAAACAAAATATATAAATATTTACATATTTATCAAGAATGATAATAAACTAATCCATTGTTGTATGGTCGGATGTATTACAGAACTGATGAAATGTGAAATATTCCACCTTGAAAAGCCTTCACACAATAAGAGATGCTGACTTGATCTGTGTGCTCAGTGATCGACAAATAATAGAGAGTGATTCAAACTGTCACAAAAAAATCAGCTTACTACACATCGATCAAATGAGGATATGCTTAAAAAAGGATCAGCAAAGAACTATTAACATGTTTAAATCCACTACAGGCAATAGGCTTTCTTTGAGAAGGTTTTACCCATAATCCCACTCTCGGTATTTAGGTTAATGATTACAAAATACACTTTTCACATGGTCTAAACTGCCTGTAGGAGGCCGGTATATTTAGCTAGGCCTAGTCAGACTGTGAGATACCACAAACAACTAATGCCAGAAATAATCCCTTCATATGAAACCCCGGTATCCCGACACGGGATATAAGGATGTATTCTTTTGCCTTTAGATCCCGAGAAATAATCCCCCTACCTACTTTCAAAGCAGTAGTTTGTTATCAAGACATTCACATTATTAAGAAACCATACTATACAATACTTCACTATTTTTCACTTCTCTAAATTCAAGATTTTAAACTGTTCACAAAGTTCACATAATTTCAAAACATATTTTAAAATTAAACTTTTCCTTGGTTTTAATTGTATCCATTTGTTAGTAATGTGAAGTTACCTGTAATACAAAAATGCTAATCGTAAATGGTAAACTAGATGACCATGTGAATGTTGTAGAAAATCAGTAGTTCTGGTGGTCAGGAGACAATTATTTCATTTGTAATTATCAGGTAAATTGGTGGTATTACACTGAATGTAATACATGTGTACAAAAAAAGCCAGCAACGAAACTTCGATAAGCGGCCTGGTTTAAATCTCTTTGATAAGCACAGCTCATTTCATTAGTGGCACTATCCAGGCCCTTACATTATATTTTATTGTACACTGAACAGAGAACACGAAAGAACAAAAAAAGTGTTTTATACAAAACAATAGTAGTGTGGAATAGGCGGGCTTAACGTTCTTACCTAAACGTAGCAAGTTTAGTTGCTAAATTTGTTATGTCTAGACTAATATTTGTTAAACAGCACCATAAGACTATACCATAACATTTATAGCATATTTTTCGAAATTCACAATAACTGTATGGTTATATTTCAATTAATAGCTTTAAATCTTTTATCACACTCGCGGAGTCCTAAAATTAAATTAAAAGTCGTTGAAAGTTAAGGCATTTTATGGACGTTTTTTAATAACACCTTAGAATAATCACAACCCTAAATGGTAATCATTGAATATTGGTTGTACTCATATATATAATAATAATTGCATTATTATTGTCTCGAACTAAAATTATTTTATGAAAAATATAACAAGCAAACACAAAAATGTAACAGAATTGTTGATATAGACAACTGACAGTTTGATTCTGTGACACCAGTGATTAAAGTAAAAGAAAGAACGCCACATAGTACAGACATTTATTGTCTATAATGACATAATTTATCTGTGGTTATATATATCAAAGTTTAATAAATACTGATCAACTTTATTGGTTTTTATGCATATATTATCTTAATTATCTCATTCGGGTAAAAAATATTTTGGTTATTTATCTAGTTAATCCGTTGCGTTCAGCATAAACACTCGATGATACTCCTAATTTGCTATGTCCGTTATGTGTTCACTACGATATAAAAAGCTTATACAATTACACACACGATAAATTATTTAATAGTACAGCATTGTTTAAATTTTACATAAAAAGTAATACATGTAAATGACATTTTAAATTAAAAAATATTTTTTTATATATTACACAAATATTATTTTGGTCAGTGGCGTAGCTAGGGGGTGGCGAGAGGGGCGGTCGCCTTAGGGCACCACAGGCAAGGGGGGCACCAAACTTGATAATATTTTTTTTGATGAATAATAAAATCATTTCATTATTCAT
>DWEI01006393.1:0-10129 GCA_018245875.1 Mysoria ambigua | reverse complement strand
AACGTAACCGGTGAATCGTGGGAATGTTCTGCATTCCTCTGCCTACCCCTTCGGGGATTACAGGCGTGAAGTTACGATAGTATAAAAGCATGGTCATGATTAAAATAGTATGCGATGCCGATCATTAACCGTTTGATGACGCATCCGTCTACAGCCATCAGCGTGACATCGACCACATTGTCTTTTTGTTATTGAACAACAGGAGTACATCTAGTGGTAAATGCTTTGGGTAAGTTAATAGTAACTAGACCTACTGTTCGTCCCGTGATCCGTATATCAAACGGGAGCCGCTAGCGACATAATGCAGAGGTCAGCGATGCTGTACCTGCATTCAGCGAGCGATCACGCCGGTTCCGAACGCAACTGGAGAGCCGTCGGTCGCCGTGACATCTAAAGGCGACTTGGACTCGTAAATCCTGCAACTAACAATCGGGCTCCGTCACCGCTGAGGTCAGTTTTGCGCTCATTTGAACACCGTAGAGGGTAGTGTCGATAGGATGATTCGGATTTTAAATGAAGTGACTAAGTAAGTGTCTACAATGTTTATTTACTTGTAAATGTCTATTTCCAGTAGAAACAGAATGATTCTACTATTCTCGTTGATCGTGGTGGTTGCAAGTGCGACTGCCGATCGGGACGTCCCGGGTTCGATTCCTGTGTCGAACAACACAAAGTTTTCTAATTTAGATTTTTTAGTAGCGGTTCGGAATCTGGACTATGTGCTTGATCTATGGCAATAGTCTCCTAACCTATTCCACAGTGGGACGTAAACGTACCTGATGAAACGTGGGAGTGGTCTGCCTACGGGAGTGTTCGGGGATTACGGGCGTGAAGTTACGTTTACGTTACTATTATACAAAAGGTCCTTTTATTTATTATGAGGGAACTTGGGGGTCGTGGACTGTGAGGGTAGGTGGCATAATGAGTCTCATAAATCGGTGATAAGTGATCAAGATGTAGAATAAACATAGATATTTCTCTTTTCAAACATCAATTATCGATATCTAATTTAGTTCATGCAGACGTGATATATTTAACGTTATAAACACCATTTACCACCGATGCTTTTACATCTATAAATTAACTCCATACAATAAATACGTCGGTATAAATATTTGATTTCTACGGTATGTAAATAGCAGTTCTCACTTATAGCTCTATCAATATTGGCTCAACATAATATATTTGCTGAGCTAACACAATAAAATTTTACTGCGTTCGTGCAATAATTTCGACGGCTATTTTGTTATAGGTGTTAAATTTGCTTTAATATATGTATGTGATATTAGAATACAGATATAATCCGATTTAGTATATGGTATAAATAAAATAGGATTTAGTATATTCTATGGTATAAATAAAATAGGTTGACGGAAAAGGGACATGAGTAAAAAAAAAAAACGACATGAGTAAATAAAATTTATTTCGGTCGAATAATAGGTTTTTTTTTTTATTCCGTCAAGTTTTATACGTAAAGTGTATATCCTCCTCCGCAAGCATATGTATATACTTGTATACATAATATGTACACACATTATATATTTAAGTTCGTTAAACGATATACTAAAATACTGAATGATTTTTTACAGAATGAAAACACAGAAATCGTCCTAATATTTAACGTGTTTCGTAGTATATAAAATACTGAAATTCTATGCGCATGATCTAGCGCCTCAACGTTTAAAATCCACAAAAACTTTCAATTGTACGCTATATTTGTTTCACTAAATTAAACAAAATGATTACTGAGCGGTCGTAAAAATGTCTAGCTCTTGGCAACCGACGCGAACTGTTTATGGAATATAATATACACAAACGTATTTTGTGGGTTATTGATGGGACTACATTTCTGTCTGTTATATGTTGAATAATAATTTTTCTTTTATCTTTGAAAATGTCCATACAAACTGGCCCGTTGTTTAGTGGTTATAGACCATAAGACAGTAGTTATGAACCTTCTGTTGAGTTGGTGGCCGGGGGTTCACAGGAATGTTCATAGGACTAAAGGATTTATAGATGAACATTTATATATATGTATCGTATGCGGGATGTCCACGTTTATTTCTTATTATTATTTGTTATCTACATATATAATGCCGTTTAAAAGTTGACTGCCTCGTTGGTTAAGAATCTCCGAGAGATGCGAGAGATATCTAGAGATTCTTTTTCCCGCTGGATCCCTGCTGTTCATGTAGTTAAGGTTCAGAGGTCAGTCGTTCGTCACAAACGCGAAATGCGCCAAAACGGGTGACACTGTTGCTGAACCAAAAATCATTGTAAGAACTTACCTTTACTTTACGGATTTTTTTTCCATTGTGTTATATAACACGTTATACACTATATTACGAAACTTTTATATTTGTTTTTTTTACATTTCATCTTAGTAATTATATTTCCCACGATATGGCTATCCGAATGATACTCTGCTAACTCTGCAAAGAAAACGTATAATTCGTAGAAACAATTTCGTGTAGGATCGTCCCGTTCATTGCATATCAGATAATTGCTTTTGTGTTGTTTACGAATCTATTAGTAAACAGATAAACTCTGAAACTTTTTACATTATATTATGTTTGTCATAATTTGATAAATTTAGTATTTATATAATTACAACGTAAGTAAATGCTACCTTTGGAATAACATTTTGACACAAAATTAACAAAACCTTCTTTTGGAAAGTTTACCTAAACAAGTTGATGGCCTCGTTGATCGAGCGGTTGTGAGTACGACTGCAGATCGAAAGATCCCAAGTTTACGTCCCGAGTCGAGTAAAATTTCTAAAAGTTGCACGGAGTCTAGATTTATGATAGGTCAGTAACAATAGGATCACCATTATGATGGAACGTCATCGTAACTAGTGCTACGTGGGAGTTTATTACACTCCTGTGCCTACCTCTTCGCAGATTACAGGCTTGACGTTATGTGTCACCTATACAAAGTAACAAGGTGAACGTCACATAAATTCGCAAAACCAGCCCGCTGGGGCGTGCGACCATTGCCACGATTGTCCACATGCTCATGATGTGTTATAAACATACGCACACAGTCATTGTCTTCGTAACGGAACCGATATACAAGTGGAACGTACTTGTATATTGAAATTGAATTTATTTGAGCTCGTTTAGTTATTGTTTCTTACTAAGAAAGTACAGTACATACATAGTACAGTGAACGTATGTCAGCAAAGCTTAGCAAAAGACGACAGTGTCTCCATCTAGGCGACAGTTGTTAAGAATTTAATAATTGTACCGCTACCCACATTCGAGGACGCTCAGGTGGGAATACTAAATCTACATTTATTTATAACTACATTTATTCATATATTTAAAATTTATTAACGTTCATATTATTGTATAGTCAACATGTAGTACAAGTTTTTTGAAAGATAGTGCATTTAGATCATCATACCTATACTGTATCACATGAACGGATCAATATTATGGAATTTTGACAGTAGCCCATTGCTTTATCTAAAATCAAATATAGCTAAAAAAAACCATAGTGGTACGTAAACGTAACCGGTGAATCGTGGGAGTGTTCTGCATTCCTCTGCCTACCTCTTCGGGGATTACAGGCGTGAAGTTACGTTCAAATATAGCTATGTGCATATGATCTGAATATTTCATACTAAGCAAGTTATGTTTGACGGTACACAGATTACAAACAATATTCAAGGCCCGCCGTTGTAATACACACGAACTGGTTGCATCAGAGCCTTTAACGATAATGACAATTTGAATATTTACGCATTGGCATTGATAAGTACTTACCATCCGGTACTATCCAATATTGAATATTATTTAATATTCAATTAAGCCGTTAAGACATGGTAAGGCTTTATTAGCTATACATGTGAAAAAATGTGACATGACTTATTAAATAACAAAATGTTTTTATATATACATTGATAATACCTAAACTCAGTGTTTAGGCCACCTGACCGATGTACCACAGGTTGAAGGTTCGATTCCCGCCTAACCAACGATTGTGCGAACACGAGTATTTATTGTGTCTGGTTATAAAATAATCTATATTGTTTGCAACTAAAGTTTATTAGCTTTTGTAGTCAAACATTAGTTCTTGACTCTGTATAATAAGTAAAACTAATAGATATTTATCATTTAATCATTATCATCAACCCCAGCCTACTGCAGCCTACTGTCATTATTAGTTATAACAATAACAAAACAAACAGTTTGATCGGATATTGACAAAAACGAAATAATAAAAATTTGCATTCACGACCAAATGTCATAGACCAAACGTAACTCGTCAATAAATCAACGTCGCCAAACACATATCCGAATCACTTATATTCAAATCAAGCATGACCACCAAGAGACACACTAACGACTTTGTTCTAAATGAAAAAAAAAAAAACACGTAATATGCCAAATTAATCAGAGGCGCGGGACATCGACTGGTCGCAGCGTCGCCGCCGCCGCACTACTGACGTCGGACGACACCGGCCGCGATGTGGCCAATCGTTGCACGTCGACCGACTCGAAAACCTTGGATAATTGTTTAACTTAGCGAAAACTCGTATTATAAGGTGGCGTCGTAGGCGAAATACTAGTGTTATATATCATTCAAGACGACACTAAAGTATGATAAACAGCGTATAAACTCCACTCCACAACAAGTAAACATACTTAAGTACATATTAAAAACAATGTGTTGTTAGCGACACGCGTTAAACAGTAGAATTAAGTAGTTATTTAAAATTGCTTTGGAGTAACGCTCAGCGTTCGAATTTTAAGTTCGACCTCAATTTGTTGCCGTACGTTCTTTGTGATGCGTTACCATTCATACATTTTTTTACGATCCCAGTGTCCCTGAGTAGGTACGGCATGTATGATCCGCTGGCTTTCCATATTCAAAATTTGAAATTCCAAATTCAAAATTTATATTGTCAGAATGTATCAACTTATATTGATAGATATTTATAGCATATGTTATTAATATTGTTATCAAATGCTTAATCTTTTTAGAAATATAAAAATATGTTTACTTTCTGCCCGAAGTTTCGCAATCATGCGTACGTGTATTAAAATTGTGCATGTAGAATTACCACGTCGGATTCTATAGGAAATAAATATTTTGCAGTCCGTGTTTTCTGGCTACCTCGGAAGGGACCCGGCGTCATGATATGATTGTAAAAATAATTAAATTTGACTGCCCCGTGATCTAGAAGTTCCACATATAATAGCTGATCAAGATTTCTTAGTCGCCGGGTTGAGCATATATTATTGTGTTTTTCTATTCATATATTTTCGGTAATACTAAGGAGTCTAGATTTGTACCTCTTGTATTGGATTAGCCTCACCTCCTATTTTCTGGACGTGGAAGTGTACTGCATTCATCTGTCTACCGCTTGGAGAAATACAGGCGTGATATCATTTTATGTTACTTACTCCTAAGTGGCACCACATTGAGGACATATTACTTCAATACCATTAGTTAATATCGTCACAGCTAGAGACAGGGTCAAATAGGTGACCTAACGTTAAATAAGTTACAAATTAATACTCAACATAATAATTTGTAATATTTCTCTACAAAACATCCTGGTCAGGGGGCATCGGCATCATTTGCTTTTAAACATCAAAACTTATGATATTTTTTTTATATTTCATAAATATTTCGTGTATAAATGTATCTTATTTTTAATTCAATAAGTTTAATCTCGTCTAAGTTGATTTTTCAACAGTCATATTAGCATGTTATGGCATCATTTTGTTAACTTTACATGGCAATATTTCGTTCGAATTTATTTATAAGGGCCCCATTGCCCATTGTACCCGCGGCTGTTCCGAATGCATTATAATTTTAATGCACGCAACATACTGCCCAACACAAGTATTAACTCGCGTACGTAATCTATTGTTACGGCCACCGCTAGAGGTTGTACAAACTGGGGAATTTTAAATAGTATCTTCAACAGAACACTTCATGACTACGTACTTATTGCTAATATCACCACGCCAGCATCTTTATGGAGTAGTCAGAGAGCCTGATTGTTAAATATCTTTAGCCTTATATACCAGACGTGTTTCTTCCATAATTATCACTTTTCGGTGATTTCTGATTTCCCCGTCCATCCATTATCATCCAGATGTCCAGAATTGTCGTTTCAATGCTGAATACTGTCGCCTCTCAGAATGAGAGTGTTTAGGCCATAATGTACCTACCACGATACGACCATTATATAGGTAGTTGACGGTTATTATTATTACATTAAAAATATTTGTTATTATCTTTGCTTGCTTTCATATCCATACTTTGCTTCGCTTTCGCTTTACTGCTCTAAGTCCTGAATGAATAATGAACATATTGTACTGTGTAACTAACACGTAACTTTAAAACATTAATGCTCCCACTAATATATTTCCATCAGAGGATGCGTTTCACATAACTCCGTCATACATGTATGGACAAATAATAATTTATATTAATTCAAATAACTATTCAAATGCGAATGGCGAGCAACAGCTCGTGAGATACACCTCAAAAAATGCAGAAGATTCACTAAACTGGATTGTTTTATGCCTCCTAATTCATTGTCTTTTTCTATCATGATACGATTGCGCTAAGTCAAACAAAAACGGAACAAATTTTTGGCGATTATTGAGCTGTTGGAAATACGAGGAATATATAGTTAGTTTTATTTACGAGTTCCACTAAACAAATCCGAAGAAGCCGTAGCGTGGAAGTCAAGCTGCGCTATATGGTGGCGTGGCCGCTATTAAAATTCTCTACAAATTGATCTGACAAGAAACTAGTTTTTAAGTAGTACCTACGACGTGCAAAATCTCTTACTAAATAAATGTGTCGATCTGATTCGCAAACAGTGTTCGCTTTTAAACACACTTGCAATAAAATCGAGTAACTTTCCCATAAATTTTACTGCTTACTTAAATTGAAATGTTAAATTACTTGTATTACATATTTATTTCCTAAAGTGAAATAACTAAGAAATCAAATGATTTGATATTATTAGTTCCATTTCTTAATGCACAATTTAAGTTAATTTAATTGAATCATAAATATAATAATAAATACTCGGTTTTCGTACGTTAAATATTTTAATCATAAAAATTATATTCTAGCAATATATATTTAACATAAATATGTTTCTTCTCACTAGAAGCTATAATTGAAAAAATGTCTTTCATCACCATCATGTCATTATTTATGCGCCTGCGATTAATGTAAAATTGTAATTAAACATAAATAAATTTTTCATCTCTAATGGTATCACTGCATTAGACAAACAGTTTAAAAAGTCGTTAATTTCTGTTCAGCGCTGTGTTACTGCGGCTCGCAAGCAGCACTCGGAGAGCGTCCGATCGAACAACTGACAATATCTATGTCACTCATGAGAGACAGCTCTAATTAGCATGAAACAGACTCGCCTGAAATAGTCGCGTCGCGTTTGTTGAGACAACATGCCGCGATACACCGAATTTGTGACGAACACATATAAAATACACACGTACAAAATCCATAGACAAGCGTGTCTTTTTTAATAACAATAACAAGCAAACCTCTAACGAATATATATTATTGTTCATAATAATCAGTCGAAATCGTGAAAAAAACTGAAATGTGTTTTATATAAATCTCGAGGATTCTGGAATATCTCGTGTTAACTTAGATATTGGGCCTAAAATGTGACATGTTGATACTAATACAACATAATAATAAATGAAGTAGTACTTTGTTTAATAAGTGCGTTTGTGAATTTAACTATTTGAAATTGTAATATCGATCGGTTTGATTTTTTTGATTCTGTGAAGAGATTTCCATCTCATCATTGCATTTATTCTACTATTATATAAGGAATTTTCTTGTATTTAGTATAATCTATTGCAGTTTTAGCTGCATTTGAACACGAAACTTCATGTCGCACTAATATTAGTTCCACCGGTTCCATTTTACCGTACCGATTGCACACGAATCGATTTATATCTCGCGCACGTACTGCTATTCGATTCTATCTATTCGATTCGCGCAGATTTATCGGCGCAATTACCGACTCTAATTCCGCATTAACCATTAAATCTTATTTCGGACGGTATGAATGCGACTGTCCTATATCGTCGGCCGGTGAAGCATATCGCATCTCGACAGCTATTTTTATCGACGAGATGTGAAATTGACTTCCTTTGAGATGTTTCCGGTTCGCTGCCGCATCGCACTCTGGACGCTTTTGGTATTATATTGATGTTTGATATTACAACCTCTGAATGATTTATCAAAATAAACTATTGTCATATTTTGATTAAAGTTCGTTTATATCATATAAATTGTGTACCTATATCGCATGTATGTATGTTTATCATATTATCTATGTAACTTCGTGATACATATTTTTAAGGCTATATACGCGAAGAACTAAAATGCCTGGCTTGGGCACACCTGAGCGTGTATGAAAATTACCCAAAGCATTTGTTTATTACTTCAAATAAATCTATCAAGCACATCTTAAAATTTCAACAGTCGCAAAACAGTAGTTATAATTTTCTACATCGATTATCAAATAAACGTTTCTCCATACACTTAAGACTATAAAAACGAGAGCAATACACTGATTGACGCCAAACGCAGTACAAAATATTCAGTGTGCTATATCAGCGAGCCCAGCGAGGCGCGCTCCACGTCGGCGCCCAGCGGGCCGCGTCCGGCGCGCGTCCGTCGCCTGCGTTACGAAAACTCGTCACAAAGCGCCATTGTCTCGTCACTTCTCCCGGCGAGCTTGCGGCGCGTGTAGGTGTAATCGGAGACGTTCCAAGTTCAAATTCAATTGCAAAGTGAAGCATCGCTTTAGAGCAAATATTGAAGCCTGAAATAAATTACACATGATAATTACTCGTTGCGAGTGGTCTAGTTTTGTTCTCGTAGTAAATAAAATCACACATTTATGAAATAAAGTTGTATAACAGTTATTAGGGAATGTTTCTATTCAATACAAAAGGAAAGAAATGTTATGTCACTTTAACTGACATATTAACTTTGGCGGTTGTCGGAATAAAACTAGAAGAAAAAATAAAATTTAAATATCGAATCATTAAGAAAAATCAAACTTTATAAAAAAAAACAATTACGTTTGTTTAGCTACAATACAATCAATTTAACAGCAATTAAATTTAATTAAAACGAACACAAATAAATTAAAACAAATTTAATACAATCAAAACCAATTAAACATATTAACACCAATTAAAACATGTCACTCATTTACAGTTTTTTTTTAAACGTCATAATCCCATACATATTATCTATGCAGTGTGAGTTACGCGTTCGTAAGCTAGAGTCCATCGCGGACGAAGCTCCCCGCCACGTGCCGCCGACAACTGAACAGTTCAGTTGTAAGCGGCTCAGACTGACAGATCACAACGTGACGACGACTCTGTGTGATCGATGTCCGCACTGAGCGTTCGACGGTCAGCCGACGGACGTAAGAATTCTATGACGGACGTAAGAATTTCGATGACGTAACGTAACATCACGCCTTTAATTCACATAAAGATAGGCAGAGGAATGTAGAACGTTGCACGAGTTATAAACTGTCAGAGAGAGTCGCTATTGTCATAAATCGATTACATATCCAGACTACGAGCCGCTAGTAGAAAATTTAATTAGGAAAAATTTTGTAGTGCCCGACCCGGGAATTGTACGCAGGACCTCTCGATCGGCAGTCACACAACCAACGGAGCAGTCAAAAACAATATCCCGCCTCGGAAGGGTAGGCTGAGTAAGTGTAAGTAAGCAATACGTTATTGCTTCCACTTTTCTTTAGTAATGGTGTAGTTCGTATGGAAATGGGTAAGTCCGTAGACATATGTAGGGTAACAATCGAAACTCCGGTTTAAGTATATTCAAATACACTTACAAAATTGATATTAATACCTACTTTCAGAAACTGATCTTTAATGATCAACAATATGCTCGGATTATTTAAAAAAAATTCAATGCAATGAGCAACAAATTATATTAGTATATTTTTCCTCATCGTTTGTTTACGTATGTACATGAATTTCGGTAAATATTAGATGTCCCTCTAATTTTGAAGAGGGTTAAGATCGTAAGTTTAACGGTCGACAAGTTCAATGTTATTCGTCGCACC
>DWEI01006392.1:0-10131 GCA_018245875.1 Mysoria ambigua | reverse complement strand
ATATATTTATTTATTTTACCTTGGGCAATGATGCTTAACAATTATATTTTCATTACACCTTTAACCCAAAAAATATATAATGCAATATAAAAAACAAAAATAAATTCTTCTATTAAATTGTCTATCCAAAACTTAATATTGGCATTTGCATTCACGAATATGGGTAACAAATATTTGCATTCAAAAACTGAAATTCATTACATCACTAATGTCTAATAACTAACTAATAACTAACTAATACATATTATATCATGTCTGAGGTAACTGTAAATTTATTCTAGAAATAAATTTCGTAAGTATTTATTTCACATACTTGTTCTTGATTGTATTTTATTAATTTTCACTTATTTCAGGGACAAATGACAGTTGGGAAAACGAATTTGACAAAAATAGTAAAAGAGTCCAAACTGCTATTCTATAACAGGAAACACCTGCGAAAATTAGATCTGATAAGAGTGCAATGTTTGACCCAAGTCACTTCAGGAAGAGGAATCAAGAGCTTACTGCTTAGGTTAAAGAGATTCCACCAAAGCAGTATACATTCAATGCCAAAAAGAGGGAAGCTGCATAAACTTACACAGTATTTACTGAGCCAGCCTGACTATAGTGAAAGATGTGATGTAATTATGAGGAAAGGATTCCTCACACAACCAGAATACAAGAAACTAAAGAAAACCATCAATGTATTTCGTTTTGTGAGTATCACTTATTATAAATTGGCTGTGTCCGCAGCTTCGCCCACATATAAATCAGTGTATCATGAAGTTTCTCATGTGTAAATACCAATCTGTGAAGTCTAGTATGCAAAGTAGTTTATACGTTGCTCCAAAAAGAAAAGCAAGGAATTAAATACTTAGACAAAATAAGCTGAGCCGGCAAGCTTGAAGTATGAGCCGAAGGGCACGACATGAAGGCCAGCTCATCATATCATAGAGTGATGGCTCATGGAAGTGGTATTTTTTTGGTGGCGTATAATTTTAAATCTGCAATATTTTCTGGTTTTTTTTTTCATATAGTGTAAATGTCAGTTATGATTAATATTAGGTGGTGAAGCTTAAAAAATTATCTTATGTTTTATCTCAGGTCTCAATCTATCTTTGTAGAAAGTTTAATCCTAATCAATTTAGTTATCTAAGCAAGAAAAAGAGACAGACAGACAGTTACTTTCCCATTTATAATATTAGTAAGGATTTGATCACTATAATAAGATTAAAAGTTTACATTTCCAAATTTTTATTGATAACAATTTTTAACATACAGATCTAAATTGGCGTATTAAACAAAATTGCAGACTGACAAAGAAGTGACAGATGATAAGAATACCTCTAATGCAGAAAAAAAGAGAGAAAAATCGTCAGGACCGCAAAAGAGGAAGTTTATCGCGCTAGCGGCTTCAGATAATGAGTCCTCTCAGTCTGAAGATGAAAAAAATGAAGTTGAATTAGAATGCCAATACAAAGTTGGTGTGAACATCCTGAGACAAGCATATGAAAGGTTCCTGGAGGCTGGTTTGAAGGGCTTGACCCAAGTGGAAATAGCCCAACTATTAGGTGTAGAATTCTATACGAGCAGGACAATTTGTCGCAGTTTCAAGGCTAGGAATATTGTGAGGGAATTTCTTGAAGATAAAGGAAGACAAAGAACAGCAAGGTAAATTAAATCCATATAGGTAAATTTAATAAATCTAAGGTTTAATAAATTTCTAATATAAATATATGGTCATTTTTTGCAAATACTTAAATGAAAGATTTATATTTTACATACTATTATTAAGATACTGTTTAGTGCATGAATATGGAGAAGGAGCAGCAGGTCTGTAAGGATAAAGATATTTGGCCCTCCCTCCCAGATCGGTGTATCCTGTAAGGGACCTGGCATGAAAATATGTATATGTATGTAGGATACTGTTTAATTTTAAATTAAAAGTAAATGTTTATTATCACATTTTCAGATATATTGCAGTAGCTGCAACTGCTGAAATGGATATTAAGTATGCAGAGGAAAAACAGAAATTATTACAACACTTTGATAATACTCAAGCTACTATTTCAGAACCTGATGAGGATACTTCAGAGATTGATGATGTCCCAAGAAAGAAAATGAAACTAAATGAAGATGATACAAATGTAATCACTGATGAAATGGAAAATGAAATACTTGAAGTAAAAGTACTTGATGGTCTACAGAAATTTAATCATGAATCCTTGTTAAATTCAAAAAAGAGTCTCAGCTTACGACAGTTACGTTTTGCAAATGGACTGCTGAAAGTCATTAAAGAGAAACAAGCAGTTAGTGGGTACCAAACGCTAAGTGCGTTGGTGTCCGAGAGGATTGGCGAGCCGCCCATGGACACAAAAGCATTGAAATTATTTGTACAAAAATTGGTCACGGATAATCAGTTAAAAATATTGAAGATAAAGTGGCCGGGCTTTCATCAAAAATACTCTCTACTGATATGCGCTCCTCACATTAAATCTACTAGTCCAGTTATTAGAGCTAAGTACAAAGACATATGTCTGAAATCGGTAGTAAATAGAAAGACGAAAACAAAGAACTTCGTCAATGAAAATGTTGCACGGCCGCTGTCGCAGTTTGCATATCCCAGGTATATGAAGATACAAAAACTGCATGAGCTCATTATACAATTTGTATACTTCAATTCTATGAAACTGGAATCATATAGTTTTCCAGCGGGTGTTTCCTCGCTTCTGACGATAATGCCGGAAATGACCATAGAATTTGCGCTCGGTAACATAAGCAACGTTGGCTCCTCCGACATAGCACATTTAAAAGTGAGTGACGATTTGTTGAAAGTTCAACTTAGAGATGCACCGGCTGATTTATACAGGGCAATCATACAATCTAAAAGTATGCAGAATTCCATCCGTACCGGTCTCAAAGTATTAGCGCAGCTGGGTCTCGTGCAGTTTTTGTCCAGTCTTGACCACGTTCAAAATGCAAAACAAAACGTGTTTTATGTTAATCGGCGCGCTAAAATAATCGATACCATAGGAGAGTGGCCCAGGAAAAACGCAGATTTGAAAGCCTTAGAAAAGAGGTTCTACTTTGAAACTTTCGAAGATGTAAAGAATTATTGGGACGAAGTCTACAGCATTAGCATAAACACAGAGGTAACTGTACAGAAGCGGGAACGATATTACTCGAACATTCCAATAAGGAAGGAGAGCGAAGTGCAATTATATGATACAGGTGATATTTACGGAGACGGGAAGGGACCTTGCGGATTTCATTCCAGCGTATTCATGGACATACCTCGTCTATGGAATACTCTATATTTAAGAAATAGCAAACTCTTGAAATCCAAATTGATGAGGAGAAAACGTATTGCCAAAACGCCAAAAGTCGAAAGTAAATTTAAGAAGCGTAAGACCACGGCGATTAAAACACTGGTAAAAAAACCTGCAGATGAATTGCCGGCAACTGAAAAAGTACCGAGGACCAGACACAGTGATTTGCACATAAAATGGTCGGCTCAAGACGATGATATCATAATAATGTGCAAAGCGGCAATGACCATTATGAGTCCAAATTCACAGGCGGGTTGTTTGAAAATAAAAAATACTGCCGCTCGGACTTTATTATCACTAAAGGACCCTAAGAAGACCGGCCGAATTTGTCACAGGCGTGCCACACTTCTCGAGGCAAACTCGAAGAATGTACATAAAAAGGATTGCATTCTGAACGAGCTGAGGCGTCATCGCCATTTGATACATAAGTACGAGGATATGTTACGCAAGTTGAAAGTCCGCCATTGCGCCAACATGACCAAGTACGTAAACGAGGGTCGAATACTGATGTTGGAACTGGTTTGGATAATATCGCAGATATTAAAAAGGGGCATATACACACAGTCGGCACCCTGCATCGCCGCGGATTACGAAGATTTCAATGAGAAATATACAATAACATCGTCGTCGACGAATAAATTCTTTAACTTGTACAAAACGCCAGTGACGTCCGACCCACAATTTGCGACTCTCAAAGAAGGTATCATACTCACAGTAATGCACTCATACAACAAGGACTTGGAACCTAAAATCGCTAAGAAGATCTATGGTATATTCGAAGTGTATTCCGAAGAAACATTACGCACTGCCATTGAACACCTGCGAAAGTCCAGCGCTCTAGCTGCAAAGGAGAAAGTGCTTAATAATCAAATGAACAGAATTCAGTTTAATGATATCGTTCGGTCATCGTTTAAAATATCAGCCAGCTATCGACGCAAATGGCTTAGTAGGTTGAATGCTGATTTTGCAGTCAGTTTAGTGAATATTTTGGACTCGGAAGTGTCCCAAACAAACATAAAAGGCGCACCGGGTATCAATTGCGTGTTATTCGAAATGCAGAGTTGCGATATATTGGATATAATTTCCGTAACTGTCCCCTTGATAGTAGGATCATCGGGTACTCTTATACAGGAGGAACAACTCAATGTTCTCGATATAGAGACGAAATTCAAATTGAAATCCGGAGTGGCCGGCTGGCGGAACAAAAGTAACGTAAGAATGTTTCGTGAAATATACGAAGATTGTCCGCTAGAGAAATATTTAGAAATACTGCATAGGTTTGTATGGTCTCTTTTCTTTGTTATCTAGTTGTAAGACGGTTGTATGTTTAAATTTTGAAGGGATTGTTACAAACAAAAACGAATCCGTTGGATGGAACCTCGCTTGACTATAACATTATCGGTTATATTACTTAAATTTTCATCAATCATTTGAAACATTTTCTCAACACCAATATAATGTTAGTTTTTTATGTTACAGTATATCGCTAATGATTAAGTCTAATATAATCTAGAAGTTTGGTATTCGACCAGCCATTTTAAATGCGTTGGATCAAATCTCTGGTACTCTTGTTCAAAGCTCTACTTTTCTGGAGCTTTTATAAATTTACTGAGTACAGCTATTTATAAATTAAGTATAACGGTGGAAAGAAATATCATGTTGAAATCTGCGCACTAAATAAATCTTATGAAATTCTCTCAATTTTGCAATTCTGTTATCTCAATCTTCGTAATATCTACCCTCTTCAAGAGAATCGTTTTTAGCTATGAAACATTTAAGGATCGATAAAACAAAATAAACAAAATACCTATCGTGAATAAATTTACAATATTGATTATTAATATTCTATATACTTTCAGTGAATCAATTGTAGAATACACGGAAGACCAGGATTTATGTTTGGAAGACCCTATAATATCGTATCTTAACAATCGTCAGGACAAAGGTGCCACATTCAAGGAATTGCAGGTTTGTGTGAATGTTTATTTTTTATTGCAACAATACTTTTTTATAATATAGAATTAAAAGTAATACGATAAATACTTACCATAACATCACACCTATATTTCCGTTGCCTTCTATGTACTTAATAATTTTCTAACTTAGTGAACGAATGTTTGTCCTAGTGACTGAATGATATTCGCATACTTATTATGAATATGAATAAATGCATGTTAAATTAGGTTCGCAGCACACACATGAACAGCCAGAGTATGTGATTAATTTGAATTAGGATTTGAAATATGAAGCTACAAGGACATTATATGTATATCAAATGTTGTAAATGTAGTATATTTTTATAGTAATTACTTTTATAATTGGTCCTAAGTGTTGTCATTCAGACTTTAAACCAAACCGGATACATTAGCACCTTAAATCAATCACTATATCTTCTACTAAGAGACATATGAACATATTCTTACTTTATTGTTGTCATACACATTTATAGATCAAACTTAATACTTGAAATTATGTATTATCATAATTGTAACTGGTCATATGATTGGGTTGATGATTAAAATATTTTTATCTTACAGGTTCATCTGAACTGTGAAGAGCAAACTTTAAAGTCTCAGTTGATCGATATGGAACAAAAGAAAATTCTAAAGCGGGTTGGCTATTACGAAAATAAAGTCGTCCTGTTCAAATTTTTAAAACCGTGGCTGTTCAATATAAACCATGGTAAAACATTTTTAATACCAACACCTTGGATAACACTCGATTTAGAAATGAGGTATGATATCTTAACGAACTGGACGGGCGTTATTATGAACAAAGTGTTTGAAAGTCCAGGGTGTTCGATCGTTTTTCTATCCGAACACATAGAATTTTTAAGTACTAAAAGCATTCAAGCATTATGCATGTTTTTAGAGGGATGTGGGTGTGTTACATTGAAAAGCATTGAAATACGGGAGGTCGATTTGTTCTCTGAGGACGATCATGTACCGGAAATTAGAGACTTCAATCAATATCACTCGCCAGAACAAACCATAATATTTCCACTTAAAAATGCTTTAACAAAATACTCTTATTTGCGGAAAAAAATCTTAGATATCGCTGAAGCTGACGTGTAACATGTATATTTGTGTATTCGATTATATTTCGAAATAAATATTTATTATAATTCTGTTAAATTTCATTCATCTTCACTTGAAATCTCTCTTCCTATTCATGTGCCTTATTGGCATTCCCCACTCCTTGGTCCGGTGTGCTTGTGTTGAGTGCCAAATAGAGGACAAACACGGTAGATCTGTAAGAATACGAGAAATATATGGCGATCGATGTTCTCTACCTACCTCGTGAGTGATAAGCGCCATGATATAATATTAATAATAAAAATACAATTATAACTTTAATGAATCGCTAACCTGAGTTCTTAATTCGAAATTCAAATCTAGTACAATATTAAAAGTCAGTTAGCATAGACCTGTGATTATATTGTAATACAATAAATGTTTAAAATATTTTGACGTTTAATCTGTAACGCTTCTTTCCCATTCCAATCATTCCCTATCCAATAGTTGGAAAATAAAGTAAGTATATTAATTTAATATGACATATTAAATTAGTATTCTTAATGTATACAGTCAAACAACTACCGTAGGCTATCCACAGTGCCACACCCTTTGCTTTATATAGTATGGACTGCCTGTATTCTTATGTCTACATTTGGTAAGCGCAAGGAACATTGCGTATTTAAAAAAATCTTCAATACGTGGTTAAATTTAAATCAACAAAATAAGTAACGATTTAATATCAATATTAAATCTCAATCTTCTTATTGGTTTTGTAAAGTCTGTGCACACAAATGACACAATTAATTTTAAGTGGCAAGTAAAACTACAGGTTTTGAACAGTCGTATCGACATGTTACAAATAAATACCATAATTATAAAAAAATGTTGTTGGTTTCGGTTGTTTTAGGAATATATGCTTTTGAAAATTAGCGCAATGATTGACTTCTGTGAATGGTTTTAGTTGTCTTATTCATTTTATGTGCAATTAAATAAGACAACATGAAAGCTTTCTGAATAAGGAAATCACATTATTTTTTTTGCAAATATATTTATTTATTTACAAATATCAACAATTATTTTAAAATTGATATATCCTTACTGTTTTACTTGGAAAACAGTGCAAGAAAGTTTATATTGTTTTGTCAAATGTGTGCTATGGGCTGAAGTACAAAATATCTATGATCAAATTTTTAGTAAATGGCAATTCTAGTCTTCAAAGACGAACAAGACTGAACGATTGAACTGTGGTCTGTGAGTTACTAGTGAAGTAGGCCAATCCAGAATTCGCCATTTTTACTTTTCAGTGAAAGGAGATTTTATATTTGTCAGGCTGGAGGACGAGGAATATTTTGAGAAAAGTGTGTCATTCCATTTGATATTTTGTAGTAGAGACTACTATTGCGATAGTTCTAGTATAATTGTGTGATTTTATTTAATACTAACGTTTGTATGTAGTGCTATTCCCCGTGGTAAGATTGCTCGTTGGTGTGTCGCTTCAGCTAAATCAATGGCTCTGATATCGGAATTCTAATCACACGTGTCGCTTGACTTTCTACGAGCGGGATAGTAACGAGGAAGCGAGGCGACGCAGTTAGAAATGAGCAGGCCTCAAGGCGGACGCATACAAGTCCCTGATGACCTCCGAGAGATCTTACTGGAATTCACCATAAGCTACCTTCTGGAGCAGCCAGGAGACGTAATCAACTACGCGGTCGAGTTCTTCACAAGGTTACAGAACAACAGGACCACAACCATCGTGAGGGGCCCGTCCGCCGGCACGCCCGATGAGTCGATAATATCAGACGAGGAAGGTACTTATTAAAATCATTAATTACATATAGTGCAATATATTACTGGTGTGGAGACCGTCGAAGTCAAGGTTGGTGTTAATTAGGCCCTCCATAAGCTGTAGCAACCCCATGCCAGAGCATTTTGAATACTAGGTAAATCATTTTGAGTAGACTGTTCACAAACACCAATACCAGAACTGAATTTCAATTATTAATATTTGAATGTTTTTCCTTAAATAAATTCAACAGATGTTTTAAACATACATACACTACATCACTGTCTATTCAGGTGTTGTATGTTCAAATAAAACTTAGGATGTCATGCACTTGGCCCACATATAATACAGAATACAGACATACAAAAATATGTACTGGCAAAACACAAAACTGGGCATTTATGTATTTCCTATTTAGTTCTTATAAATATGAACCAAATTTAATTGACCAATTTGCAATACAACAAACTTCTATTAGTAATTGCTTGTACTTCAGAGCTACAGGAGCTATCTTTATTAGGTGGCCACTATGTATAGCTCTACTTAACATACATTTACGTAGAAAAATCACCAAATCTGTTTCTTGGGGAAAACTATTATAAGATATTGATTGGTCAATATATCTCAAAAATTTTCAATATTGAATTATACATTTTTAATATAAATTAATTTTGAAATATACCTAATTGCCACATTGTATGGTACAGTTAGTATGGTATCGTAGATATGATTATGCTAAAATGTAGCATATACACAGTAAAATGAGGTGTAAAATTTACAGCAGCTATCCGGTAAATCATTTAGCAAATAGCAACCATTCCATCCAATATTATGCTTGTTTTGCTAAAGCTGGCTTACAGATTGCCTGTATATTGCATTTTTATGAATGAGTGATTTATATTATGATACCGATATCCAATGCTCCAAAGGTAAACTTTTATGTAGCTTATAAATAATATAATGTTAACTATAAACTTATATGTATGTATATTACGACATCGAGCATTTATTCATTGATGTTTTTAACAGTAAAGATGCTTCCATTATTACAGAATGTTTGGGAATTTTTATTAGGAATTTGATATTAATTAGCTATAAACTTAATAAAGCCACTATGCCGTGTTTTTGACCATAACAGTACCCTTGTAACATCTACAAGATTACAATGTTTTGCATATATGACTCAATGATGGCAATTGTAAATGTAATTTATCTCCCTTGTTCGTAAATAGTAACAATTACATCCTCATGAATCTCATGTTTCATTTAGTTTGTGCAAGAAAACAAGATAATTCAGCACCCGAGGAGTTCAATAATGCCACTATAGCTGGCTCTCGGTTGCAGCTGTTTGGCATTTAGCCATCACCGTTACATGAGATATGGTTGTTTGAACACAAAATTTTTGGTCAAATTGTCAACTGTTGCCAAGCTAATGCAGTGGAGTAAATATTAGATAATATGAAATTACGCGTTTATCTGTCCAATATAGATTGCTCGAACCGTTTAATAAGTCACTTTAAAATAAATTAAAAGACCATGCTAAAGTTATGAAATCAAATAATTTCAGTTTTGACATGAGTCACAATAATTGAAAAATATTCTTAGTTTAATAAGATTCTCATGAAATCCTTATGTAACTGTTTGTTGAGGCATATTTTTTCATCATTCACAGTACACAGATGTTTGTGTGTTTATTTTTTTGACACTTTGAACATACATGTGATGATAAAATTAGCTTATTTTTACCATGTCCCAGCTCACTCTAACATGAAAACTGCAATTGTTGATCTTCTTAATGTGAATAATAATAAAATACCTTACACACTGTAAAAATTGACAATGTCTCTGTAATGTTAAATTTACAGGTGCTAAATAGACCTTGAGTAATGTTTACGTAACAATCATATTTTGTTGTAGATCTTATAATACTTGTAGAGAAGTTCTGATTGATTTTGTCTGTCTGTTCCCATACATAAATATAAAGTCAGTAATAATAGATTTCATTAGTTTTTGTATTACA
>DWEI01006391.1:0-10132 GCA_018245875.1 Mysoria ambigua | reverse complement strand
GCAGAGGAATGCAGAACACTCCCACGTTTCACCGGTTACGTTTGCGTCCCACTATGTAATAGGTGGTGAGCCTATTGCCATGCATCGGGCACATATCCAGATTTCGAACAACTACTAGAAAATCTAAATTAGAAAATCTTGTTGTAATATTAGTTAAATTCAAAGCGATGTTAAGGGTGACATATTGTGAAACGACGCTTTTTGTACTTTGACCGTTATTGACGTTTAGTCGTCCGTCACGTGGAGCCGGAACACCCAACTCTTAATATGCCCAATAAATAATATTTCTCGGCGAGAATTGACCGATGGGAGAGTTGGAAATCTACAAAAGCAGCGTGCTTGTGTGAAGAAATTGATGAATATAGAAAATAGCACGCTGGGCCTCTAAGGAGGATAACATATTTGGCACTCGATAGTCTTTTCTGACCCCATAATGCACCCCTAAATAATAATTCGGATCTTAATTTCAAAATATGTTCTATTAATTCTTCTATCGTTCCACTTTTGGAACATGGGTCTCCCCTCAGAATGAGAGTGTTAAAGTCATACTCTGCCACGCTGGTAAAGTGCGGATTTGCAATCTTCACACACCTCAAAGAACATTTTTTTTTCAGAACTTCAAGGTGAGCAAGTTTCCACACGATGTTTTCCTTCACCGTAATAGCAAGTGATATTTAAACTTGAAACGTACATTTACGTATACGAATAAAATAGGTTCTAAAATGTCCAATATTAAAACAGGTAGGTACTACTAACCACTGGAATTTATAAAATTATTTCTATAAAATTGGCTTCTCGTTTTTGCGCTTACTTTCATCAAAACGCACCCTCATTATACACATATACGAACGTATTTCTAGGTAGCCGTGTAAGGAGATTAGCATATCAAAATATACCTTGCGCTGGTCAACGCTTTGAATTGTTTAACTATTCACATAATCCCGTTTGCGGCGGGCGTCTCGCCGCCGCCCGTCGCAACGGCGTGTAACAGAGTTGATTGTATTCATGTAACGCGTAATTTCACGCCTCTCGTTGCCGAAGTGGTGGGCAGAAGATTGAAGTACATTGCCACGTATCACCAGTTGCGTTAACTCAGGATAATCGTTAATAAAGCGGTAATACAGGTTACGGATCACTACTGAACATTTCCGTCAAAATTCTCGATCAGAGATTTTACAATAATGATTTATTTTTAGTAATAATGTACACCCTTGCCCATCTATTGACAAATGCATAGTAGACGCCATATTTCGAAATTGTTAAAGAAAATAAACTAAGGGATGCTGTCATATATTATACATGATTAGTAAAATGCCTCTGCGTTTATTTAGAGACAATAATTTCAAATCACAGCGGAGAGTATAATATACATTTTCTAATCACCACTTACACATCGGTGTGATAGACGGCGGGCCGAGCATACGTAAGCCGATTACACCGATCAGAGCCGCGCGCTCTTCTGCTGCTATAGATAGATAAATTGATAACATCCCGTAGGAGGCATTAGTTGAGCAGGTGTAGGTACGGCTGAATGGGGATTTAAATTTCAAAGCTCGTAAGTATCTCGTTTGGGGCAATTATACTTCTCGAGAGCAGAGCATCAAGCGAGTATCAATTCTCGTATAGCTTCCAGTGTTCGATGCGTGTTTTATTTGAAGACTGTAACTTGCATAATATAATATCAGTCCTGTACGTCCCCCTGTGTAGGCGGGGGCAGTTTAGTACGCTACCACGATTTTGTCATTTGTGGTATACGTCACAAAATGAAATAAGGTTCGTATAAATAATTAGTTCGAATAGAAACGCGAATATAGTTCAGTGGCTTCAATTTATGCCTTCCATTACTGAGGTCTCATGATCGAAGTTATATAAGAACCTTTTGAAGTTGGAATATAATTCATAACAAACGTAAAGGAAATCATCGTAAAGAAACCTACACGTTTTTAATATGGTTATGTTATGCTCTCCGCGAGTGTTACTGTGTGTCTCTCTGCTGGCTCGTGCTTGGTCAGCGTGGTGGACTATGGCTACAATTCATTTAAACATCTGTGTGTAGGCTATATATAGTTACGAGGTGGATACTCAAGTCGCTTTCACTAGACCCATGAATAAAATGTCACCGTATTCATCTTGCTGGCAGATATCAGAACCTATCATCCACGCGGCGCGGAGAGGGGAGGGTGCTGAGGGGTGGAGGGGTGTTGGATAAGAGTGGCGTGGAGTAATAATAAATGTGACATTTTGCTAGAATGCCGCCATGAATTATTCACGATATAAAATTATCACGTTCAAATATTTACTCCTTATGAAACATCGCCCGCTCTTATCACTATTACTCATTGAAAATTTTCAGGAGAAAATAACAGGTTGAAATTCACTTTGTCCAATCTTCGACTCAATCCACCTCGTGATAAAACTTATAATACATTGGATCGTTAGAAACTTAATATTAATGTTGGCTATACAGCTGTGAAATAATAATAAAATTACGCGCAATATCTATTAACGGACGGTGTTAAAACTTCATTAATTCCTTTGGAAATTATTAATTTTAATCTATTTAATCGTTCGTATTAATAAACTCTGGATGGTAGTGGTTACATTGGAAGTTAAACCCTCGTCTAGATTGTTCGAGGAGCCTTCTACAGGGGCGCATTTATAACCGATCACGGTATGATGTGATCTGCCGAGGCGCGGCTATATGTCCTGGCCGCCCACGAGCAGCAGCGTGGGCGGTGCGAGAGGCCGTGCTCGGCGACCTCCAACCAGCTTGCCCAGCGTGGGGATTATGGGATTGATCTCTTAGGAGTTGACTGCCTCGTTGGTCGTGTTGGTTGCAAGTGCGATTGCCGATCGGGAGGTCCCGGGTTCGATACCCGAATCGAACACTACAAAATTTTCTAATTTAGTTTTTTTTGTAGTGGTTCGGTGTCTGGATTTGTGCCCGATGCATGGCAATACGCTTACCACCTATTCTATAGTGGGACGTGAAGTTAACTGGTGAAATGTGATAGTGTTCTGCATTCCTTTGCCTACCTCTTCGGAGATTACAGGCGTGAAGGTACCTCTTAGGTGGTCTATGTCTAACAGTGGACTGCAATAGGTTGAAGATGATGATAACATCTTCAGAGGTCCTACCTACCTACCTATGTTCCACGGTGGTAAACGTGGTGAGCCCATTGCCATAAAACAAACTCAAATTCAGAATCCGTCACCACAACTAGGAATTTAAAATTAGTAAGCCCCAAAAATACCTTGCCCGAAACGAGGGTCTCATTTGAATTTTATAACGTCGTTGCAATAATTATTAAACTCGTCATAACTATTTGTATAATCAGTATGATACCTTACGATATTCAAATGTCATTTCCATGACTAAAGAAGCTGGTAGCGACACTATTGTATGAATGTATATACGAGATTCGATTAAATATATTCGATTCTCTATTATGGGCTTCGGGGAAAGAAATCACCTGAGGGAAATTGGAAATTGGCTTTCTACATATTAGAAACCCTGTATAGGTTACGTTGGTACATTGGTTATCGAAGTATTTTTGTGGCTTAAAATTATTAGTAACGGTTCGGAGTCTGAGTAAGTGCCCGGTGTATGGCAATAGACTCACCGCCTATTCCATCGTGGGATGTTAAAGCAACTGATGAAGTGTGGTAGTATATTTCACTTCTCTGCCTTGACCTTTGGGGATCACAAGCGTGATACGTGCTGGAAAGTGCATTGAAAGATCCTCCATACGAGTTGCGCTTAACTCGTACGACGAGCGACGCGCCGCGGACGAACGCGGCAGAGTGGGCTTTAGTCCGGTAGAGGTGCTAATTTATAAACGGATTGCTTTATTTTCCTAGGGTCTGATCTGTGTACATACACCGAAGTAGCGTGCGGCTATTCCCATGATATGAGAGCGTGTCACAAAAACAACGTAAATTATTCTGACGAATGTTTATTGATCAAACGAGGCGGCCAGGTCGCGATATGACGGCAGATTTTATCATTCTACCCACAAGCACGCTAACGTTGTGTGATAAATTGTAACTAAAATAACAAAACGGCGCCATCTGTTGTTATAGATTCACAATATTTATTTGTACTCTGTATTTTTTCGTGCACCGTGCACTGTACGTGACACAGTCGCATACACACAGACACACACACACACACACGCAGAGGGAGAGAGAGAGAGAGAGCCAGAGAGCGAGAGAGAAAGAGATGTTAAATGAATTTATTATTTTTATTTATGGTATTCGATGAAAGTGTCATAATACCTTCTGAATTAGACTTAACTAGCAGCGATAATAATAATGTACATGGACTCAGTAACACCACGTCTTTATTCCCCGAAGAGAAGGCTCAGTCAGCTTTTGATTTATTAATTAATATGAATTTAATATCAATAGTTGAAAAATTCAAAGAAAACGTTAACATTTAGTGTAAGATTAATTTTTTTTGTCAGAATTTCTTGTAATGTAAATGTTTAATAATGTACAAGAAGAATTCCAAAGTTTTCCTTTTTTCCTTTTGGCTTTGAACAAGAAATTGAGTGGAATTAAGTAATTTATATTAGCCTACCTGCGGCTGGTATACGGTGTACTGAATTCTTTTTGTTTCTCGTCCGTTAAAATATTATGGATGTGACCTTGTTCATTAAAGAATAAATTTGAATTTGTTCACTTACTTTTTTTCGCCGTTCTAAATTCCTCCTATTTATGAAACGAATGATACTTGGAGACATTTGAATTTCATACGACTATTACAATTCTGTTTGTTATAAATTCCAATTCCCCACCAAGGTTGTCTCGTACCGTCATTGTCCGTATAGTCGCGTTTTATTGATTCTGTCCAGTGATAGTTTATTTCATATTTATACATTTCAAATAGCAAGATTTTTATGTGCTAATGTGTACCTTGTAACATTTGAAACCTTTCGAAATTCGACGTCTAAATCCTGTGACCGTTCACTTTCCTAAAACATAACATAGAGTCAGATCGCCCATCGCGTAGTCTGCGAGAGATTGTTCAATTATTTAAAGCTCCGACGATCCAAAAGTACGGGAGAAAAAAACGCCCGGAGCGAGAATCTCGAAGCCGTCATCTTCATTTCATATTCTTTACGCAAATTAGATTAAAAAAACACAATTTCGTCCTCGAGAACAATTATTATTACATAGCAGATACGTATTTGTGAAGAATTTCGAAGGAAATATTATTACTAAGTTTCATATATGCACAGACAATTTACAATTTAGAAGCGGCTCCGGTCGTTTCGTAACATAAATATCATCATCGTCATTTTTCATTATACGATATGGTTCTCCTCGTAAAACGAAAAGATGTCTGGGCACAGTCCACCATAGTTCACCATAAACATAGTCAAAGACTTAATACGTCTTTCACTATGTTATGAGTGAAGTCTAGGCACGCAGGTCTCGTTACCACGTTTTGCTTCTCTGTTTTAGTGATGTATATTAAAATCTGTAAATCGGGAGTTAATGGTCGTTGTATTTTTAGGCTTTATCGTAGTTTTTGTAAGCAATCCTGAGTTTTAGGTTAACATTGAGTAGGGTCATCCAATTGAAATCAATATCTAGTAATCGCTGATAACTGCTAAAAATTTTAGGTCTGAACCATATTTCTGCATTGATAGACTAACCCTCTATTTAATAATGGTACATTTAAAATAACTGTTCAATATGTGGAGTACACTATGTTCCTCTGGTTATCTGTCTTCTGGGAAGTATATGCACGATGTTATGCCAGTATCTTTGCATCACACAAGTTTTGATCCCAAGTAAATCTAAACTAATATCAACAGTTGATACTAACAGGATGCCGACTTTTCAAAGGTGTTTTAGGAAGATCTAAAACGCTCCAAGTCACACATCTGAAAGCTGATCGCACCCCGTCTTGTTTATCTTGCTTCAATCGCTTCCAATTCTCCAAGCGCATTAGGTTCACAAATCCCTTTATTTAGTTCGGATGCATTACTCACTGTATGTGTGATTATAGATGTTATTTGTGAATTAACAATTCAATTTATTTTAAGTATTTTATATCGGAAATAATAGGAACAAAAACGTATTTTTAGTAAATATGGAAATACGGAAAGAAGAGTTTGTATAAACAATGACGATGTTAGTCGTGAGTAGGAAAACCGAGAAACAGATACAGAAAAATACGAAAACCGAGAGACAGAGCGCTACAATTGAAAGGAAGACTATTAAGTTATTAGAAAGTGAATTGTGTATTTAATAATAAACAATAAAACTTTGGGCACTTGATGACACACAACTAAAATTTAGAACATTTTTCTAACATTATAGTATCCTCGATGCGATTTGATTCATTGCTCTCTGTACTCGGTGCGCTTAGTATTCATTTGTGAAATATTATGATAACTCTTATAGTAAACATCGTCGGCTCCGAACCTCGTGGCACACGACCAGTGCGTCACGTACCAGTGATGAAATATGTCGTATCGTGAGACGATATTACGTAACACTTTCGCGATAGCAGGCTTGACGAGAAGACTGTTTATTTCTTTACAGACAATGTGTCACACGTCCTAATAGATCTTATACGTCCGCAAACATATTTTACATGCCATGTACTGGGTCTCATCGTTGCTTTCGAAGTGTGTCATTTTGACTCGCAGCGCGAATGAACAAAGCCCAAGAAGGAGAAACCAGAATCACCAAGAAACCAATTTAGTATGACTACTTATCACAGCATGGTTCGGCGGCGTATTTGCTGGGCTTTATGATAGTTCGGCGGCACCTCCTAATTAGATCAATATTACTTCATAACCTTAACGCAAACGCGCGTGTGTCGACTCCCTCATCCCAGGTCGAACCGTGCTCACCGGTGTGGAATGTGAGAGGTAATAATAAAGTATCAAGGAGAAAAATATAATAATTGCACAGTCTCACGAGACAGCCCTCGGGGAGAGCCCTGCGTGATATTTATTTTGACGTGTGATACCTCTCGCGTTTGCCTCGTACCTGGCCTGGCCGTGTTAATATTCAATGCGCGGTGCGTAGCTACGTATGTTATTATAACGCTAGTGAAATTGATTTTTATATCGCTCCCAATAATACCCGGCAGTCGTTTACGTGGCGGCATTTTGCGAACTTCAGATGAGTTTATCGCGGAATAGAATATTCTTTTACTGAGTTAGTTCTGTCATTGTCCCTTCGCTGCGCTTTTTTCTGCAGTCGATGAGTAGTGAGTGCAGTGCATTGTTCAATTTTGGACTGAAAAAAAGGCTGGCGGGCAATTTCGATTTGTATTCGAGAGGCTTCTAGTAGCGCGGATCTGGTGATCCCTAAACATGTTACCATCAAGTAATAGTCTTAGACCTGATTCGTATCAAGCCTATTATAGAACTTTCATTGGAATATATCGGTTGATTTATACTGGTTATTATAACAATTTTAAAGATTACTTTTTATCTGGATATACGTTTTGAGCGTTGAATTGCCTTGGGCAAAATGGAGAGAAATAGACTAGAAGGATGGATTGTGGACTGGCCTGGACGGTCTGCACTATGTACGAGATATGATATTACCGCCACTTAAAAAGTTTCTGAACTGTGTAATACACACATCTCAATATAAAAAACATTTCAATTTCACGTACGTTTTAAAACTTCATGTTATGTTTGAGATACGACATCAAACATACTCTTTAGAACTAAACACAAATCATATAAGGATCTTGTTATGAAGCTCACTTTTATATGCCACGCGTCGATAATAACTTTGATGTCGCTGGCAACGTCTCTGGCGTTTCGTCTCTCGACATCTAACCTGTTACATTCAATAAAGGGTAAATGATCGTTGAAATGTTAAATATAACATTCAAGTTTAATATCATCAAGTATTCCGTGCAGTCCCTTGGCAGCAATGTTCCCGCGTCTCCGTCTGTTCCCCCGGGCGTGGTCCGACTCGTCTGCGCGAATTAAAGGCTTTTAAGGTTGTGAACGATGTTTTTGTCATTAGCATCTATTTTTCTCTTTTATGTAAAACGGTAGTCAAACGACGGTCCATTTTATAAGTAATCGTTTGCATTTTTGAATTCCAACAGTATTATTGTTAGGTTCGACAACATTTAATTAAATAAGATTGGCCGAAGAAAGGAGTACAGAAGTGAAAGGCAGTCAAGGATTAACAATTATGTACGTTTTGTATGATACACCTGCATACAATTCATTATCGTGAGGATTTCATCTGCTGCTTTGATGATAAATTTATATATTTATTCTTTATAGTTTACCTTTACTTATTGTAACGTTACAAAAGGCGGACTTGATACCTATTAGCATTCCTTGCCAGGCTGCGTAATTGCGTATTAGGTTGCCTAACTTAAATCACGCTGAAATATTCTGACTGTTTAAAAGCACTGATATTCCTGGCATAATTATAATTTTCATTCTTCTCACTCCACTCGATGAGAACGCACCGCAATCTTTGCAGAGTCAACATTTATTTCCTATGTTGACTTATTAAATGTATTTTTTCGTGTATTGACTTGATTAAAGTTTGAACCGCCAGGAAAGATTTAATGGCGCCCTCTCCCCCCCCCCCCCCCCTCTCGCCGTCCCGCCGCGTACACCGTACGCGTGCGCCCAAAAGTTTCCAAAGTTGCGTTCGGTAGTTACAAGTTGGAAGTTGTTTTTTTTTTCTCTAGCTATCGACTACGTGTCACTGCAACTGTCGTCCGTCGAGCCCGCGTCTATCTATATGTACGATTTGTGGCTTACGCTCTTGTATGACCGGTCACTTTTACCATCACCTACCGTCGTGACACGGAAGTGTCTACTGCTCTGACGTGTTTGTCTGTAGATTTATTTGACGTACGGTCCGGTGGCCTCGTCGTTGTTGAGTCGATGGTGAGTTTATCGCGATTCTGTAAATGTTGCGTTAGCAACGTTCTAAAAACACTCAATTGAATCAGTAATAAAATCAATGAAAATAAGAGTGGTTGCGGATTTTTTCTCCCTTCATCGTATGTCTCGGGTAAAAAGTATGTGTTAAGCATATTTACTAAGCATTTGTCGCCTTGATCATTATCGTCATTGTCATGATTGTCATTCATAATACTCTGTTGTATGTGGTCCTCTTCTTAGTTTAATAAGAGTTGAATAAGCATTAGAAGACAATATATTTTATACAACATTACAGAAAAGTTTAATATAAATAGGTTTTCTTGCGTTATTTTATCACACAATTTAACATATAGTGATTCTATTATACAAATAATAATTTGTAAAGTCAGAAGTTCGTGCAAGGATTTGTTTCGTCGACGCGCTGAATGGTACTACGGAATCCAAACCATTGCTACCAAAAATTGTCATCTTCCAATTCAATACTTAGTTCAGGCTAATACTTAGTCAATACACCTTTGACATCGAGAGTAGCAAGACATCACGCCTGTTGCCCCCTAAGAGGAAGCAGAGGAGTGCGGTACATTCCCATGTTTCATCAGTTGCATGTATATCCCACTATGGAATTTGTGGTTGACCTAATGCCACACACCGGACGCATATTCAGACTCCGTGCCTTGACTAGAAAATGTAAATTAGAAACAAACGTTGAGCGTATTGGTAGTAAGTGCAACTGCAGATTGCGAAGTCCAGGGTTCGATCCCCTGGTCAAACATCACAAAATTTTCTAAATTATATTTTCTAGTCGTGATTGGGTGTCTGAATGTGTGCCCGATGTAGACGTAACCGGCGAAACGTGGGTATGTTCTGCATTCCTCTGCCTACCTCTTCGGGGATTACAGGCGTGAAGTTACGTAGTTAAGTGCGTAAGTTGTATTTAAGGGCAAGTTTTGATCT
Source organism: Mysoria ambigua (assembly GCA_018245875.1). Classification (NCBI taxonomy): domain Eukaryota; kingdom Metazoa; phylum Arthropoda; class Insecta; order Lepidoptera; family Hesperiidae; genus Mysoria; species Mysoria ambigua. The sequence continues at coordinate 281 of DWEI01006391.1, read as the reverse complement.
ACAACCGGTCAGATGGAATGCCTTCAATGGGTGGGCGTGAACAAGCCAACACCACTTGGCGCCTGTTAATGTGCCAGCAAACCTTTTAATGAACCCTATCCGCCTCCCGTCGGTCTGTCCGTGTGTGGATGTGTGAGTCACGCGATTAACGAACACTAAGCTGCTAACTCGTGCCCGTTGATGAGCGGTGAATGGAGGAGCATTTGTGTGTGTGTGTGTGTGTGTGTGTGTGTGTGTGTGTGTGTGTGTGTGTGTGTGTGTGTGTGTGTGTGTGCGTGTGC
>DWEI01006390.1:0-10133 GCA_018245875.1 Mysoria ambigua | reverse complement strand
ACGGCAGGTCTGTATGGATAAAATTCAATATTTGGCAGTCGGTAATCTCTGCCTACCCTGTAAAAGACAGTCTGATGATGTAAAAGTGAAAATGTTGAATACAACTTCTAATTCTACATTTTAATTCACAGCTCTCGACTGACGGAAATACAACGACATCAACAGTGTCGTTGCAGCTCGCCAAAACGGATGCTGGAGCGAAGCTCGCCTGCCGAGCATCGAACCCACAAATGCCTTCGATACCAGCACTGGAAGACGACTGGACTTTAGATATTCAATGTAAGTTACACACAATATACAATACACAATGTACGGATAAATAAAATACAGTATACAACAAAATATACAATACACAATATACGGATTTTGATACAGTTCTAGTTATATATGAATGAAAAAGCATTTCGACCAAATCCGAGATAGCCTAAAGAAGGCAGGTCAGAATATTTTTGCGTGCTTTAGTAAAAGAAAAAAGGTATTTTTTTGTCATGAGCATAGACGATAAAATTCTTTAGTCTTTACATAAACTTAATGGGAAATAGGCGTGACAATCTGTATTTACGTTTATAATTAACTAAAACAACGTGGAGAATGCGGTTAAGATTTATGCACATTAAATTTCTTACACGGCCCTATGTGAAATCTTTTTTTAAATTGTCGACTTAGAGTTGAAAAGAAGATAAACAAATCATTATTTAATGAAATATTACTAAGAATCATATTATGTCCCTAACAGATGTACCTGAGACGGTCGTCCGGCTAGGTACGAATTTGGACCGGAGCAACATAAGGGAGGGCACCGATGTTTACTTCGACTGCATTATAAAAGCGCATCCTTATGTGTACAAAGTCGAGTGGAGGCATAACGTAAGTGGACACGAAACAATGTACAGTTAAATTAGCTGAGCGTCCCTGAGGACCGCGAGCCTTTTCGACGCAGCTGATACTGAGGAAAATATATTTCGAGAATGTAGTCCAGTTTTAAGAGAAAATGCTGTAAAGGTGTTGTACTAAAAATTAATACTTATAATTTAAAAATAAGTAAGTAAAATCATTAGCGATCGTTTAGTATATCCATTCGGAATTTAAAAAAAAAAAAATAAACTTATCCGTAGAACCCATGTGTAGATTACTTACTGGACGAAAAATAACTTATCAAGATGTTACCTTGAACTTATCGTTAGCTTAATTAATTTACGTTCATTTGTAGAGTAAGACTCTTCACCATAACGTGGGACAAGGAATCATCATCAGCAATCAATCCCTTGTCCTCCAAGGGGTGGGCAGGAAGACAGCGGGAAACTACACGTGTGTCGGATTCAACGCGGAAGGCGATGGAGAAAGCAAAGCCTTTACTCTGGACGTTTTATGTAAGTAGTGGTATCTTTTCAGCAAAAAATAACTTTCGCGCTCAGGAAGTATAAAAGATATATATGGAAACGATAAAGGAAAGGATAAGGATAGGAGAGAAAGGAAAGGATAAAAGAAAGGAAGTATAAAAGGTCAGACATGAATGATCAGTTTAGACGTACTCAGGAAGAAACAATTTCAATCTGTTAATAAATTTTACTCATTCATATCACAACATAACCACTTTGTTCGTAATACCACTTAGTCTATCGACAAAGTAAATATTGCAAGACGAACACAGTAACAATACATGGCTATTCGGTAAGATTGCTAAAGTTTCGCAATCTCACACAAGGGTGCACGGCATACGATCAAGTGTCTCGTGTGTAGTGTCTCGGTGGATCCATCAAGTTTTTATGTGCACCGACGAGCGCCAGCCAAAGTAAGTTTTCCAATATGCGGTACAGATGCGCCGACGTGCAGGAGTTCTCAACAAAGAGTGCACGGCGTCGCGAAGCAGGAGCGCGCGCATATTACCTGTCACGTGGACGCCAACCCACCTGAGGTCACTGTGAGTATTCATAAATATTTGTATATTATAACCCCGGTGATATTTCACGCATTTAACACTCGACTTCATCCTTCATTAAACGAGACGTCTAGTTATTGTATGAACTATCAATAGATACATAAAGATTTAACAATTTTTATTGTTTTTTTTTCTCAATCATGGATTTTTTTCTGACCAAATGTTTTGCACGTTTAACAAAAGAAGCTGTTGTGTTCTTATTTGTCAGTTGTACCTGAATATATGCGATATTTACCAAGGTAATGTGAATATCTTTAATGAAGATTTAATAAACATGCAAGTAATATTTTATTTTACTGACATAAAAAACAAATCCATTAACGATAAGGTTTTAATACCTTTTGCTTTATACATTTTGCATATTTCAAGCCTCATTATCTTATAATTCCATTTCATTCCCACTTTTTGATAAAACAATGTATAATTCATTTAAAACATAAATTTAAGCAATATTTTACTATTAAATTATTTTCAAGTCACATTTTTGAAAAGGAATATTATCTAATATATTTTAAATAATATAATGTAAATGTCCAATTGAATTCATTATCACGCTCAATTGTTTTCCTCTTTATTTAAATACTTCAGAAAAATCTGTCACCTGTCGAATAGCAAGAGTTACTTCCAATGGATCGTACTCAACCTAATTATATACTGTAATCCCCGATACGAGACATATTACTCACCCATACACGGCTAACTGCTCAACCCCTTTGAGGCATTAGTTGCATACCGCAATTATTGGTCTGAGCTCGTAATCTGTCGAGGGGCTTATTAACCGGGCCTCTGCCAGCCGAATGAGTTTCATAGTGCCATACACCAACCGCTGCGGCGTATTTTACTGCGCAAGTAAATTTTACTTCGGTTCTACATTACTAAGCGTTTCTTTCATTGAGGTTTCATTATATGAATGTTTTCTCACTTCAATAGAGTCTGCAGTTGAAATAATCTTTTATTTACTAGTAATTCTAATTTTGGAATTTAATTAAATACTCCTTACGTTTGTGTCAGCGTTATAATCATCAACTCTTACACTACATTGGTAGACACGGCTTTTCTCTTAGAAGGAAAATAGTTGATCATACAGTTCCACGTTTCAACTAAGTGCAAGGTGGTAAACTCGCAAACTCTCTAGCGATGTATAGAAAACTTGAAGACGTGCAGGTTTCCTCCAAGTTTTCCTTCACCGTTATGAAAAAAGACACTTCATTTTTTTTCTATTTACGTCTTAATAACGCTCTAAATAAAGTGTGGTGTCTGAATAGTCACTGTGATCAGACACTTTTAAGAACAACTATAATTAATATGCTGAACTAGATTAATGATGAAGATTAAGCACCCGATCCGGGATTCGAACCCAAAACCTATCGAACTCTAGTCGCGCTTGCAACCAACACGACAAATGAGACTAAATAAATAGTGTTTGAAAAAATATCATAAAATACATAACACCAATTCCGAAATATATCCTTAAACAGTTACACATACAATTTACTTTGCCATAACATAATTTACTCATGAAAATTTTGATTCCCACTCATTGTAGACACTCCCTGATCTAAACTCCGTTTCCCCAGTTCCGCTGGACCTTCAACAACACAGCGAACAGCAACGAAGTGAGCGACACGTACGTCTCCAGGGCCGGCACCAGCTCGACCGTGACGTACACGCCTCACACCGAGATGGACTACGGCACGCTGCTCTGCTGGGCCCACAACCGCATCGGGAAGCAGCGCGTGCCTTGTGTCTATCATATCATCGCCGCAGGTGTGACCTCTGTCTTAATTATGATCACTATTTGCTTAATATCGCGATTTTCGTTTACTGAAAAATTTGTAACTTTGAATTTGATTTACATTATTTGTAGATATTCCTGATACAGTTCAATTGTTAAATAACAGCAATGGGATATGTAATTTATAGTAAAGATTATGATCTCAATTACGACTGCACTAGTTACTGAGGGTAGAAAGAAAGATTCGCATGTACAGTTGTATTTTTGGTGGCCTAAAAATCGTTCTTTATATGTTTAACATACCCTAAAAACTGATATTTCATCCTAATACTACAGCACTCTAACAAGAGGCAAAGCAATGTAATCTATACAAACAGTTTGATCTTCTTTCAATTTAAACTTGTGTTTACTCAAAACAAAAACAATTCTAAAATATAAACAACATTGGAATTAATTTTCAATACAATATTAATTGTATCGTCTACAATCTTTTGTTTATCTTTTAATAGGTACGATCAATGCTAGCTCTGAGTACTTGTTGTAAATAATATTGTACTTCCAATGTCCATATGCGATCTTCAAACTTCTATCATCATGTACGAATACATTGTACAAACGTTAACATATCCGAATATTTCATGATGACCCGGAGTTAAACTAACGTATTGATTTAAGTGTTATATTATTTTCAACGATCCTAATTAAATGTCTACATCATTTACCTAGTTAGAATAAATGTATTCGTCCACATTTGTATCGTTTTATTACCAAGTGTTTACCATGTCGATAAGATAAATGCTCAATACCGAATACATTACGCATTGTAGATATTACTGACTCACATAAACCACCGCACCGATGATACATTGCTTATGGCCAAACAGTTTGGCGTGCCAAATTCTATGCTCTAAATGATTTGTTTTCATTGCTCGCAACATATAAGGAATATTGATGAAAAATTATCTTGCTCGTAACGTAGGGACTTACCTACTCATATATTAGGTACCGTACGCATAAAATTTTCAATAGATGCTAGCAAAGTGTCAATTATATTTATTTTTTGCCGTTGTTACTAGGATCGCTTTGGCTGCGGTTGGCATTGATACTTCATAGTACTTCTGGCGTTTTATTTTTCTTTTTACTACTATACTATAGTACTCAATAGAGTTTTGAACTTTATTTTTTTCCATACAGGCCGTCCAGATCAAGTCCACAATTGCACGGTCGTGAACGCCTCATTAACATCGTTCGGTATTCGATGCTCGGAAGGTTTCAATGGCGGCATGCCACAGTCGTTCCTTCTAGAAGTTCGCGAAATCGTAAGCCAGGTGAGGTTATTATATTGAAATTCAATTAAATCAATTTTCTTTTACACATCATTGCCAGTAACAAGAAGAAGAAAATTCTCAATGTCAAAATATTTTGACTATTCAAAAACGTGTAATGAAACTTAAAGATCATTATATTTTCACTTAAAAACCACTATTTTCTTAATAATTTTTTCGCAACTTTATAACTCTTTTTTCGTTCTTCCCTTAGCTCTTGTACTTCGACAGTTAGAATTTAAAAAAAAAACCTAAGGTCCTTACCTAAAACTAATTTTAATCTTACCGTTAAATGTTTCGTGAACGACATATGATTATCATGTGAATCGACTCAACTCATGTACATATATTTCCAATCTTCATTTTTCAATATAATTTCACCACGCCACACTTCTAGGACGGTTCACTGTGTAACAGGAAATAGTGGCGAACGTGTCGAGCGCGGTGCCGCGGTTCACGGCGGTGGGGCTGGCGGCGGGCCGCACGTACGCGGCGGCGGTGCTCGCCTACAACGCCAAGGGGCGCGGCGACCCCTACCCGTTGCGGGCCAGCACGCTCAGACCGCCCGAGAAGCACCACGTGCACGACAAGAGCTTAGGTAGCTATATTGAAATTTTATTAGGTTATTGATGATTCGAATTTGGAACATACTCGCATATAACACTGAAACGTAACCTCACGTCTATAATATCCGAAGAGGTAGGCAGAGGAATGTAGTATATTTTCACGTTCCGCTACCTATAGGTGGTGGGTCTAGACACCGGGCACATATGTGAACTCCGAGCGACTACTTGGAAATCTGAATAAGAAAAATCCGATAGTGGCCAATCCGGGACTGGAATGCAGGACCTCCCGATCAGCAATGGCATTTGCAACCAACACGACCGACGAGACACTGTGAAATATTTACTTTAATATTTCATTATAGTTAAAAGAGCGTAATAAACTATTTAAGTTACTTAAGTTAGTTACATAATAACGAATAACGCTACTAGTGTCGTTTCTTTATTATAAGTGACATAAATTTAATTTTTTATTAACATGTCACAAGTACCACTTCGATATATTGTTTATTACAATATTTAGCGTAACCTTTTAAACCTTTACGCACTATTAAATTCAGTCTTTGATAACTAGCATTTCATTACTCTACAAATTGTATTACATTGAAATTGTTTTTGCAATATTCTCAAATCAGTAACTCTACATATTTAGTTCGTGCGAAAACACAATTTATTTTCTACACACGCTGTCCATAACAATGGCGCTGACAAGTGCAAAGTGAACGCTGAAATTAACAGCGCGTAAAGTCAATGTGAAACAATTTAATAAAATAAGAACAGTTTGGTCCGATATTGATTGATAAATGTAAACAGCCGTTTTGCCACCAGACCTTCCGAGAACAGCATTTCAAATGTCCGGGGCAATGTCAGCTGCAGTCGGCGGTGGTGGGGTCTTAATGGTGGTATTAGTGCTGTTCATGATAGCCGTGAGACAGAAATGTGCTAAGAGGAAGCCTAGATCCGCTCCGCCGCCGTCTTCACAACCGGCATCACCGGATAAACTGAGAGAGAAAGATGACAGCGAGAGCGACGATAGAAACCCAGACATAATACCATCGGACACCGATCACATCCAGGTTGGTACCGTAGTAGGGGTGATAAAATATGAAAAGTTTAATAAAATTGATAAACAATCAAGCAAATATCTTAAGGGATTTATATTTCATAATATATATTCACATTTTCTCGTCTAATCTCTAACACCAGCTATGTAAAAATTGTGTAGTATATATTGTACAGATTCAGAAGTTTTACACATTTCTTGAAATTTCTTATGCTATGCTAAACAAAATAATTAACCGACTAATCGTTCTGAAAATTTAGATTTCCGCTGTACTTTACTATTTGTGACTAAAATTTACCACTTTTCTTTTTTCTGGAAATATTTGTAAACTTTAACATGACTTAAAATTGGAAATATTCCTCGCAGCTGGACTACTTCCGCCAGCAGCAAGTTTCTACTATCTCCCCTCCGCCGGGCAACCGTGCCCCACGGGGCAGCGTTGCTGGCGTGCGGGGAAGCATACCCGGCTATTGTCCACTCCGCACCGCACCACCCCCTTCGCATCCAATACACGAAAACTCCGTAAGTACCCTGAATCCCAAAATACACATTTATAGAGAGTAAATAAACACAAATAAAAGAATAATATTCTCACAGGTGACTAATACTTAAGATTTTAGAGAATTACGTGATTTTCTCTATAATTATCCGTTTTACCTGTAGTTAGTAAAGATGCTGTATTATGTTAAATTCTAATTAACTCGAGTAATCATTTAATGGAGGCGGAGCAAGAGGCTGTGCTCCACGTTTCCCAGCCCGCATATCTAGCAGGGGATTATAAGGGAAGTTTATTTCCAGCAGTGGACTGATATAGGCTGATGATGATAATTCATTTCACTTTTCAGCAAAGTTTTAGACGGATTTCATTTTCAGACATCATCAGGAATTCCGCCGCCCGCAAGGTTCGCTGGCGGTTCTTGCACGTTGCCGCGTGGTGCCACTCTGGGGGGGAACGCGCACGAACGTCTTATCCCATTGCAACACTTGCGCACTCTGCCGCGTCCACTACCCGCGCCTGCGCCAGCTCCGCGCACCACACCTCGCGACACTCCGCTCTGACAAACGACTCAGCTATAGAACTTGTAAATAACGCCAAGTGCTCAACGTTTTGTAATGGACTGACATGTACGACGGGTTTTAAGGGTTTTAAGTGGTTTTTGTTGAAAATATCAGTGAGTATCTAGTGGATGAAATAGGTCGGAAGAAGTGGAAGAATCTTGGATGAGAAATAAAGTGGCGATTACTATAAAATCAATAAAAAGAACGGATTCAGAATAGTTTTATTCCAGTATATTTTTGTTAGTTACATCAAGGTCAGACCTTGTGATCTAGATAAAGAAATAAAGACAGTATGATAAATAGTATTGAAAATCAATTAAGTGACATTTGATAATTGAATAGAACATAACTATTCATTGAATAAAGGAACGACTTCGGACAAAACCGATTTAAACTCTGGTTCCACTATATCATTAAATGATAATAATATTGCTGCTCAAAGCGCTAATGAACGTAATTATTTATATTGTTAAAATGGATTGTTGAATTCGCTGAATATTAAACGAAGCCGACTTGAAATCTTTGAAAGTTACCCGTCGAATTTTAATTACCTAATTAGTTAGGATAAACGAAATATTGCAACTGTGTTACGATCTGTTTGTAAATTAAATGTAAATAATATCAGCATTATCAAATGATTAATCTAGATGAAATAAAAATCAAAGGTTAATTTAAAATACGTAATGATAACATATAAAGTACTAGTGAAATACGGTCCGATTTAGTTCTTTACGCAATTATTGCAGTCCTGCGTTGCATAGTTATGCGTCTTATTTCACCGTTATATTACAATGTTTTGAAAAATTGTGGAGAAAGAGAATTTAAACCAAACGTTACAAAGTTACAAGCAGCATCAGAAGCTATATCAATTAATTTATCTATATCTCGACTGTCTCGCTGATCTCGTTGATTGCAAACGCGTTCAAAGACGATTCTCTTTATATTTTGATTTTTTTTGTTACAGATATACTATGAAGGTATGTCTATAATAATGTGATTATCGAATGCATTTTCCGTTTCTTTGTTGTATAGCAGTGAAACAAGTTTACAAGATCTTACTTTCGCACATTAATTTTCTGTCACGTGGTTGTGAGAATTTGTAAAAAAATGTTAATAAAAGTTATAAGTAATTTTACGCACTGTTTATTAAAAGTTTTGGATTACCTACCTATACGACTATTCGATTTACAATTTATATAGAACATTTCGCTATCTGTACGACGAAAAGCGTACATTGAATGATTGAAGATGTATTTTGAGATTGAATAAAATAATAGTAACGTAAAACTTTTTATAGATGATGACAACAGATAAACTAAAGTAATAATAATAATACAGTAATTGGTATAATGTGATAATTATGTTAAATTTAGTGTTATATAATAAAGAGCACATTGTAAAATACTAATAGTAGCTAATGCAACTGAACCAAAAGTTAACGTCGACCAGTCTGTGACATGTGTAATAAAAATATCAACGAATTAAGAAAGACTGCAGATCGGAACGAGGCTTAAAGTTTTTATAACGCAATTGTTTGTTTAGCATTATAATATTTATAATAGCGAACAGCTTCACTTACCCAATACCTATTAATGCTTTACGTGAAACAAAATTTTCTTTTAATATTATCGTTAAGAATATCACCAATTTCAAGCTGATTCAGTTGCATTATTGCTACATAAATTTACCATGTGTTTTATTTGGTAATAATTATAGATGTCTCAGACTTATAAAATTTTTATTATTGCTAGATATTAAGAAGTTTTAAGGTCGTACTAAATTTCATAACTATTTGTATAAATCACAATTATCCATTTTCTAAAAATATGTTTATAACTGACCTTAATTTTTTAAACAAATTCTTTTCACTTCAATCCCTATAATATCCTTCAATACCTTTATCTCTATTTGAAAAGCGAGCTTTAGTGTGTTCTAAATTAATTCCCTTAACCAGACGCGAATTGCCACTTATTCGCATATGTATGTGCTGTGTGTTGTGTGAAGTAAAACTTACTCAGAATTTGATAAATAAATAAAGGGTATTTATAGGGACCTTACAGTTATTAACATTCGAGCTACGTAACAAAACCAAGAATACTTGCCAAGCGGAAATTATTATTCCATTCAACGAAATCAACATATTTCTGTCCATAACAACTGTAATTACTGCTGTTCCACTTTCTCCTTACAACTTTTCCTTATTACGAAAAATACAACGTTTGCGTTTCCAAACTTATATTTATTGCTATGTACAAGAACGTTTATACATAAGAGCTAATATATCTCCAGTCAACATTAGCCACTCGGAGTTTGAATGTTACGTAGAAAAATTACTGTTTTCTTGTTACAGTTAAATCGTTTTTTTTATTTGATATGGCTGGAACGTTGCATTAAGATTGTTACTTTAAATAATTTTAGAAGAACGTATTCGAGTGAGTTTAGAGTTCTT
>DWEI01006389.1:0-10134 GCA_018245875.1 Mysoria ambigua | reverse complement strand
TGATTAAAAATCCTCGCTGCCAACACCGCGCTCTGTATACTGACTTTACAAAGCGTTTTAAGCATTTTGAAGGCTCACATAAAATGCAAATACAAATAATGTTCACAATATCAATGCTCTAAACATTTTTCAGTACAAGAATCATACAAGCGTATAATTTAGTATACTTTTAGTTCACTAAAACTACAAATGCTTGTTTAAATAATAAGAACTGCCTGTAGAAGTCCATTAATATCGTTTTGTTGCTACAAAATATACTATACAAAACAACATACTATACATAGTAAGTTTTGTTAATAATACATCTACTCGTAGTTTCTTATCAATAATATTTAATATTCGTATTAAACTTGGTAAACATATTTATTAGCAATAAGTCCGACAACCACTAGATACTGTTCCAAATATACGAGTATGTCTCACCGATACCTGTGACGTTAGCGGGGCTAATTAACTGGGGATTACATCTGTAACTGGCAGCTTATTCAGAGATTATCGAACCTTGTTAGCGAGCTTAGGTTCGGTTACGGCAGACTGCCTCAACGAATACTATAACATTTTAGGGTATTCCTTGTACCTACTGCTAACATCTATTTATACGTTATAATAAACACTATCATCTTGATCAAATTTCATATTATAAGTGGAATACTAAAAATAATATATATTTATTACTAATTTCGATATCAGACCATATATCCCACATTCTTAAATTCTGCATATTTGAATTTTACATATAATGGCATTAAATTAAAAAGTTATATTATACGCATGGAATAAAATTCTTTAGAAATATTTATATTGTCGACAATTTGAGTCATCAGATATTTTGCAATCTTCATAGATTGTTCGACTCAAAGATTTTAATTTAATTGTACATTTGGTTTGAGTAGTAGCGTAGCGTACCGGCACATTCGTAGCTCTCGTAGAGGATGTATCATCCTACGGCTACTACGAGAGCTACATCCTACAACAATGCTATCATCTTTACGCTGCAAGTAACAGCGAGCAACTTACTCAATACAAATATTTCATGTAACATTTCCTTTATTTGTTTCAGGTACGTAACAACGCTCACACAAAACTACTGCGTAGAACTTATCCGAATGTTTTCATTTTGTCCCAACATGATATACGAAGCATTTTGCTCTATTATATAATAGTAAAAACAATAATCATGTCCTACGGATATTCACACGTTGCTAAATTATTGGGAAAGAACGTTCGTTATAACGTAAGGTATTTTACCTGTTAATCGTGATTCAATATACACAATTATAACACAAGGCCGTCGCAGTTTGTGTTGTAAAATATATTGACGCGCGATAAAGGAATTTCACTTCAATAGAGTGTTCATAAAAACGTGCACCGATAAATGATTTTCGCCGCATCCATTAGCGAGATGAAAGTATTATATGAACCCGGGATTATCCACTTAATGCAGTCAAGTTTACAATGCGGTACTTGGCAGAACCGATAGCGAGGGAAACAATAAAAAAGTACTAAGACTGAACTATATAGGACAACATAAATTGACAAATTTCCATGTAATACATGGTGTAGAGTATTTTGTAACAAAGGATTGATGGTGATACCACTATTATTTTTTAATTAAACCATGTTTTTATATATAGTTATAATAAATGTATAATTCGACTATAAGTCATATTTTAAAAGTATATCTTTTAGAAATAAGTGCTGCGTTTATTCTGTCTAGTTTTGCAACACTTGGGCAGTTTATCATAAGTTGTATAATTTTAGAGTTAGAGGATTGCAAGCGAAATCAGTAATGAACCAAGGAAATGTTGACATCACTCTTGTAATCTCCGCTGAGGTACGCCAAGGAGTATTTGAAGAATGCTGTTCGAAAATATACAAAGACATGAGCATTTTTGTATCGGTTAGAACGCCTAGAAATATATCATATACTACAAATATATAAAATATATAAAATACAAATATATAAAATACATCAAGAGTAACATCTTTAACAGACACATCTAGGAGTTCTAGTTAGATCTTAATCTCGCGTGGACTCCATGCGCTCTCACTACTCAAGTGTTCCGCGTTTCGCTCGTCCCGCGAGCCGCGTATGAAAGTTTCGTCGTATGTTCTCGCGAGCCGTAAAAGTGACTGGACAATTTATCGGCCACGAGCAACCCGGCCGGCACGGGTCACTATCTCGCCCGGGCGTTGTGCTCACGCGCCGGTGTGAGTTCATGTGTTATCTAGACGCGGATATACCTTTCTCATTTTTACATTGCGCATTTGTGACTTATTTTTCGGTTCGTTCATCGAGCGAGCGAGAAAGCGGATGATTGCCAACACATTGATTTATGATATGTTATATGTATAATAGAACTTTGAAATTTCGTAAGGAAAATATTTTTTTAAATTTTAAAGGAGAATTGTTTTTCATTATGACGTTAGCGTAATTGGTTGAAGTTAATTTATCTGCTGTACCAATTTGATCAAACGATGTATGAAGAAACATTTACCTTGAGAATGACGTCAAGCATAAATAGTTGAATGACAATTATTAGTTTTCAAAAACGAGTAATGACTAAGTAATGACTAATTTATAAGTACTTGTATTTGTCCAATTTCTGATTATTTACACCGATAGCTTTTTACAATAAGAGGAACCAATTACAAAAAATAATGTGGTCTTAAGTTATATAGCAACGCTACCACCCAACGCTACCGTATGCTCCATTACATCAAACCCTTTACGATTCGAGCTCACCCCACGACTTAAGTGATAACCACTTTTATTAGTCAGCAGTACTGTGCTTGCAAATATACTATGGTATGTTGTAAGTTCTATAATAAACAGTAAAGCGGTGAATGTACAAAGTTTTGATTGCAATTTATCTAGATACCACCGTTTGAACGATAGAGTTCATCGTTTCAGAGTTCTGAAGGTTAGTTGCATTTCAAGTAAGATTGAATTTGGTTATGAAATCAAATTTTATATCTTTTTTTATGTATTGTACAGTTTTATGTGATTCGGCGATTGTTAAGCGAATGTTTTATTTTCAATGGCCCCATATGAAAAATGCTTGACTTTGTGTTTCTATAAGACTTAGAGGAGAAGGTTAAAAGGATAGGCCTGTTCAGATAATCAAACGACTTGTTATGATTGCGCTCATTATGATAAAAGCAATCATCGTTATATAATATCGTACTTACTACCTACAATTGAACGGATTTTTGAAATGTTTTGCTTGTTTACCAAAGTACATAAAAATTCATAAATCGAAACATAACAATGAATCCGTGCTGGGAATAAATAGTTGCACTTATATTTATTGGCAATCATAAGCATTTCGTTTCAAACTCAGTAACCAATATTATTCAGAGTATCAATTCCGCATAAAATAATCGCAAACACTCAAATCGGATTTGAAGAGCAATCAACAAAATCACCACGATTGCAATCAAATAGCGATTCCTCGCAAAGGGTTAATTCAATGAAACAATAATAAATTGGAATTTTTCATTCGCTAAAACAATTTTAATCCGTGAAGCTGCCGTGGTAATATTGTTTCGTATCTCTCCTTGCAATATCGCCTTGCAAATAAGCCAACCAACGATTAGCGATAACAATTGTTATTATTATATAAGTGGGCAGGCAGGTAGGCAGGGAGTGGGTAAGTACCAAACATCATTATGCTCACAGAACAGACGATCACAAATGATTGTCCGGTCCTTTGATTACTCGTATACTTTACTTCCTGCCCCTATAACTTATTCCCCGCCCCCCCCCCCTCCTTCGCTATTTAAATTTCTAATTACATTTCCCAATTCACACTGTCGTTTGCAGTATTACATGTTGCAGTTCACTAAATTGAATTATAATTTCATCCATTAAAATAAAAGATACAGACTTCATCTTATCCAAGAGCCTAAGAAGATTCATTTCTCAATAGTACTGATATTAATGGTTCTATATAATTTTCATCTTACTCTGTTGTTAGTACTACAAATGCCTTAGTCGTTCACAATTAATTTTAATTGTTCTTTATAATTCGATCCGTATCTCAAATCTGCATGAACCACTGAGCAGCATTGAAATTTAGTACTTTTTTAAACAAATTCGTATTAATTATGGCATCCATATTTTCTTTGCTTGCTTGCTGTCTCGATAAGATTGGTACGATAATTATATAATATATAAATATCGTTCTTCATCGAAAAACTATAAACAAAGGATGTCGTTTTAACGGATAGTTACCATACATGCATGAATATTAAGTTTCACATGACTACATTATACTGTTTATATGCATTCTTCACAAGCGATAAATATACCTGTACATTCGTACGAGTTGTTGCATCATTGAACGAGACGTTATAAGGGCGACTTCCGACTGAGAGATTCATGGTTCGGATGCCGGATCGAATATTATTAGATTTTTCCAACTTACGGGTAAATATCCAGTTGACGTTTCTAGTAACGGTTTCAAAATCTGAAGTTGTGCAAGGTGTGTGGGTGTGGCAACAGGCCCGCCACCACCTGACACATAGTGGCACGTAAACGTAACTGGTGAAACGTGTCAGTGTGCGACACTCCTCTGTCTACCTCGTCATGGATTGCAGGCGTGATTTTACGTACACAATGATTTCAACAACGACAAAACTATCCCCTTGAGTTCAATCGAAAAGGAATGTCTAAAGAACTTTTTAAAAAATATTGGATTAGGTTTATATTAGGTAATCAAGCCAGATTATTACCTTCTTATCTCAGACGTATCCGTCAGAAAATCTTTTGCTCAGACGGTTTTTGAAGTTAAATGTGCATTTTGATTGAATATTTCAAATTTCTCTGAAATGAGAATATTTTTAGCATACGGATTTCTTGGAAGGTTTTAGCATAGATAAAGATTGTTGGTAGTTCGATAATATCGGTAGAGGTAACAATGTCGCTTGTTTTTCACACAACATGGCAAAATTATAATATTTTATGTTCTTCAACTTTATGGTTAAATCTGCTTTTTTAAATTTAGGTAATGAAAAGTTGTCTATTTATAATTAATATGCGGAGATAAATCCTCGTCTACCTCGCTAATCATTTTGTGAGATAGGAATGGGAGATGTTGTTTAGTCACCAGTTTATATACTATTGAGCATATGGTGCATGTATATTAGTATTTTTAAATAAACTAAACATTCATTATTTATTTTCATATTGACATTATCAAATAAGTAACAGTTTTCGGTAAATATTCGCACAGAATAACTGTTTATACATTTGTAATAATTTACTCTATTATTTAAGCAAATCAATTAAATTTTAATTTTTAAAATAATTAACTGTGGTTCTATTTTGACACCGCTGATCCAATGATGTGAAACAACATTGAAGTTTTTATTATTATTGCAACACATTAATAATAATTTACAATTTAAACAGACATGGTTAATAAAAGTTCGTCGCTTAATTTATAGAATATAAGGAAATAATAATTAATATTTTATCTTACCACCTGATATCACATATCAAGTTGGCAGAGAACAAGGAGTGGAAATATATAATAATTATATGTATTTTGTATATAATATGTAATACTTTTACAGGATTTACAAATACATGACCTTTTCGCTAAGATACGGTACTCTCCTACAGGCGTGTTTCAGTTTCCCATGGGGGAATATCTCCAGGCTCTATCCGAAGTGAAACAAAAGTTTATAGCTAGAAGCTCTCAGCTTTACGAAGTATAGATTTTGAACGGACTCTCCTTTTTATTTCAGCTCTACTTTTATTATTATTCAAAATTTAGTCGGAGACAGCTTTGTGTTTAATTATTTAAGTATTTATTCATTTATGGGAAAACGTAACGTAATTTCACGCCTGTGATCCCCGAAGAGGTAGGCAGAAGAATGTAGATCACTCCCACGTTTCACCAGTTACCTATAAGTTCCACTATGGAATAGGTTGTGAGCCTATTGTTATGCATCGGACACTTATCTAGACCCCGAACCACTATTAGAAAATCTGAATTAGAAAATTTTGTAGTTTTTGTCCCGGGAATCGAACCGGGAATCGAAAAATGAATCACATTTTTGAAAAATGCCACGCCTGTCTACTCTAGTAGTCGTAATGATTTGGTTAAATGTAAAGTACACTCCGAATGATATACAAATTTACAAAATGCTCGGCCGACACCCAAACAAAATGATCGAGAGCGACATAATTTACAAAAGTTTTCGACCTATACTATAGATGTAGCGTATCACATAATCACAAACAGTTAGAGGAGGCGTCGTCATAGCAACGAAGGCCTTTCTGCGCAGCCGCCTCGTGGCTCCGCCCCCAGCCTGTTGCTGACACTCACGCCGCGCCAGTCAAGTCCAGTACTCCACACTTTCACCTCCAGTACTGATAACAGATGACGAGATAGAGCTCACATTATAATGAACCGAGCTGACGCGTAGGCTTAAATAGACTTAAGTGCATAGTATCCCCGTCCCTATCACTCGTACGCGGCAGCTATTGACATCTCGCTCGCGGCGAATGCAGGCCTGCGATATATGAATCAGGTATTAAATTGCTGTTTTCAATCATACTGTCGCATGCACGCCATCAATTCATATATTCAGTCATATCATACCCGAAGCTCTTTGATAAATCTGACCTACTTCAGTCCAAATAAAAAAACGACCCTGAAGATGTAATTGTGTTTATAAAAAATGATCCAAAATGTTTATTTTTTATAACATTTATTGTGTTTAAAAATTTGATGTAAAAACCATTCGCAAACTTTCTTATTTCAAACGTAACATGGAAATTGAATCAGATCAATAGTAAAATATCAGGTTATAGCATTATAAGCATACATCTGAAATTAAATTATAAGACAAAATCTAAATAAATATCGAACTGCAACAGAGCGCACACAAGTGGTACACAGGCATCCGTCTGTATTCGAACATTATCGTGTGAAAGTAACTGAATCTCTCTTGAACTCTTTACTGAAGGGAGGTCCTAGAGATTTATATCGCCGTTTTGTTCCCCTCGGTATTTAACAGTAAAACGATTGTGCAACCACTCCATTAAGCTCACTTACATGTGTATTTTTCTGTTCATCATAATTATGCATGATTACATTTTGTGTATTCAATTAACACGTCACCAAACACAATTGTTATATGGCAATGCAATAAATAAATATAAACCATTCTTGAAGATGTGATAAACGATGTTTTACTTTTAAGTAGCACTTAGGACTTGTAAAACGTCCGTGTAACTTAAACAAAACGTCTTATGTATTTTAGATTGAATTAACTTCATTAAATTCACCGACATGCTGATAGTATTGCTCTTTGTCCATGTACCGCATGTTAGTAATGACAGCATTATTACAATTGTGTATAGAATCTATGTTTCATACGATTTTAACGTTGAAAAAAGTTGTGAAAAATTATATCAAGATAATTTTAGTACTAAAATCCACTACGAGATGGCGTTGAATGTGAGGTAGCGTAAATGTAGAGAATAGGTAAAGCTACTTTTTCATTACGTATCACTTACCAGTAGCTGCATTTATTTGACGTTGCTGTTAAATAATGTTTTATATTATCTATTACAATCATTACGTACAAAAACTCGTTTATTTTTAACATTGCATTAGTTATATCATTACTATACAAAAGTACACCCGATACGTCTAATATATTCATTTCTCGGACTTTTATGTAATAACAATGACTTTAATTTAACTGCTTTGTACAATTAAAGGACAATATTTCAAAATTTGGCTCTACAAAGATAGCGTCCAGTAGACAGCAATTATTGTCGAGAGGAACTTTGTGTTACATTTAATCCGGCAACTTTAATTCGAAAGCGAGTCAACATAAGGGTGGGTGCACATAGAAAACCAATAGCTCGTGACATTACAAATGTAAGTACGTTATTATGATAAACAATCATCTAAACTTATACAGTATTAAAGAACTTAAAAAAACGGCAGTGGTAAGATATTCAAGTGGTAAGTACGCTTAACCCACTTTCTATAAGTAAGTATAAGCAAATTAGACTCGCAAGAAAATTTCATATTCGTGTATAATGCCTACACGTATAACCAAAATTAAAAAATGTAATTCAAATTTCGAAGCGGTATTGCTTAACATTTTAAAAAATTCACACGTAAGAACGTTTTTATATCTCCATACTACGTTATTAGGTAATTATAAATTTTACATATCCATCTGTCCGTGTACAACAATTGGATAAAATAAGGCTTGATTAGTTCGTGGTAAGCGATATGATCCATTATATGTATTGCGTTAGTATTTCAGCAAAGTGTGTATCTACCCTTAAACACGGTTCGTACAATAGAGAATGGCAAAGGTTAGCCTGTTTATTTCCGCTCGGAAGGCGCGGAGGCGCGCGAAATAGGAGGTGTGAAATACTGGCTGACTTATTGCCGTAGGGGGTGCGCGATGCACTCGATATGTTTTATTTAAACGCTTTAAATAGTTTGAGTTAAAACTCTCGGATTTTAAAAGAATGTATCATACTTTAACGCTAAAATATTTTATAATTTATATTATTGTATATTTTTTTAAATGTTTAAATTTAAAATATCACATCCTTATGCCAGGTGTCTCACGTGATAAATTATAATCATATTCTTACAATCAAACCTTTAATAAAATTTAACGAGCAACAACTATTTGGAATATTGTGTATTAATGATTTGCGAAATTATTATTATCTCCAGTGAGTTATTAACTAACACAAAGAATTATATTCGATGTGTATTTTCACTCAGGTATTATAAGATTTTAATTATCGAAAGTATAATAGACCATAAAAATCAAAGTTCCGATCTCAAAAGGCTTACGGCTCCAACGTGAAATTTCATTTCCTGCAAGGGTATTATAATTAAAAGTTCATCTAATGCTAATGACGGGTGACATCCGGTCTTGTCTGTGTCTGGAATATTCTATATAATCTAGAATTATACTTCGGGTTATTTGATATTCCTTCTTTAGCTCGTTAATTTCACCTTCAATACTTTCGAAACTTTAATTGACTAATCGTTATAATGGGCAGTATACCTTGATAATTTTAATGAAGCTGAAGATATTATAGAAATGATCTTTTATAGGGTTTATATAGTTCATTCTGGAGTACAGTTCTTTTTTTTTAAGTGAAGAGAGGAGCAGAGCGGAAAGCTCTTAGCTACCGTTCATAGAAGCTATTAATATGAAATTTACTCAATCACCTAACGTCACACCTATAACCCCAGAAGAGACAGACAGAGGGGCGTACTACTCTCCCACGTTTCACCATTTGTTTACGTCCCACTATGTAATAAGTGGAGAACCTATTGTCATATTTATTTACAATTATGTTATTATTTGTTATGGTATATGTTATTATTTGACTGACTCGGTTTGTTGCAACCGCGACTCCCGATCGAGAGGTCCTGTGTTCAAATTTTGAGGCAGGTATTACATTGGATTTATCTAACTTAGATGCTTAATAAACAATCACAATATATATTTTTTTAAAGTTTCTATTAGTACCACACAATAGTAACACTACAAGCGTCATGTTATGTCTAATTTTATTAACGTTATTTTGGTAACATGACTCCAGCCAGGACTGCGAATTATTATTAGATCATAATTAGTTAATTATTTTTGTCCTTACACAGACCCCCGTACGAATGTATGAGTCATCTAACACAACACACAAGTAGTGAATATTATATAGAGTGCACTGGTTGATATTTAAAAAAAAATGTCAATGTTAAAATAATTGTAAAAAAAATTAAGTTCATTTGAAATGCATTGTTATCGTATATTAGTATGAGTGCAACAGCAACTGTTGTATTCCCAAATGCCTTGGTCGCGTCTTGTACTCATACATGGCCCGGTGACCATACATTTCAGATCGGATCATCATCCGTCGGTATCGGCGACTTAGTGCAAGTCGACTAGACTCCGTTAGTGTCATTCTGGCGTTATGATACGCACTTATGTGGTACAAAGCGGAATTGTTTGAATTTTACTATGAATGTACGATTTTCACTGTTTCTCGGAAGACTGACTGCCTCGTTGGTCGTGTTGGTTGTAAGTGCGACTGCCGATCGAGAGGTCCCGGGTTCGATTCCCGGGTCG
>DWEI01006388.1:0-10134 GCA_018245875.1 Mysoria ambigua | reverse complement strand
AGCAAGTTAATATACTATTTATTACAGGATTGAAGTTACATTAAGTTATAGGGTATAACTCGGATTAGTGTAGAGTTGAATCGGCGAAGCTTTAAATTACACGAATCAAAGGGCGGACGCAGTCAGTCGTAGCCACACCTTGCACACACACCGCAAACTTGTGAACGCGCTCCGCGGCGCGCGGGAGCTTCGACAAGTTTTTGCCACCAGCACGCACACATTCAACTGCTGACCGTGTCCAGTGTTGTTTAAACTTCCTTTATGTAATATGTACGGCGCTAGAACGCATCCGGCGATTGCGACTGTGCTTTTTTTAAATTTGGTCATAAGATGACCAGATTGGTAAGAAGATGTTGATGAAAAAATGTGTTGTAAAAATGATTTAATAAGATTAAATAATTTTTACAACACATTTTTTCTTAACAATATCTACTCATATCGTTAATACAAGTAATCGTTTATCTGGTTCAACCAATTTTTAAGTGACGGATCTAGCGAATTAATGTAATAATAATATACAGTACACTTTTAATATAAAGACCTCCAATATAGCGATTTCTTCGATTTAACAAATTTTTCATAATCCCCTGGAACTATGCGTAAGAGCTAATATTATATACATTTACATTACGAATACATTTATCCAAATATTTCTATCTTCTAACTCATCCTAGATTTTCTAGTAGTGGCTCGGAGCCTGCTTATGTGCCCGGTGTTTGGCAATAGACTCGAAAAATATTTCATAATGAAACATAAATGTAACGTGAACATGTAATGGTGAAACACGAGCTTGTGCTACGCTCATCTACCTACCTCTTCGGCGTCTGCAGGCGTGACGTTAAGAACATTATGGTACATTAAATGAACATATAATATACAAGTATACACCTAAACAGGCGAAATAAAGGTCGCCATAGTTAATCCCTCGAAATATATAACACTACTTACACAAGGCTACAATGGTTCAACAATAAATCCTCGTCAAATACGGCGCCCTTGTATAGATTCAACACATAAAATAGATGAAGCCCTGTTCTCGAATACCGCGCTCGCAACCCAACCAATGACGGCATCTAAAAGATTACATTTAAAAGTTAACAGAAATGCTATTCCTGATTATTAGTGCAGAAATAGTTACAATCAAGTCTTTACTGTAAATGAAATTAAATTAAAATCTTAGTATTTACTGTAAATGAAATGGAATTATTCATTTGTTGACGCATAAATGTATAAGCACGCTAGAACTGAAGGATAGAGACGACGTTTGACATTCCCTGCCCATCCCGTAAAGGATCTAGGAGGGCAATATAATATTAAGTATAATAATTATATTTACCTCAAAGCTAGGTGACTGCTTCGACGGTCACGATTATTTGCAAGCGCGTCTGTCAGTACAGGAGCTGAGCATAAAACTCTCCATTTTGTAACTTACATTTTCCAGAAAGCATTTCTATTAGTTATACTTGATATTGTGTCCAGTACATGGCAATAGGCTTACCTATATGGGTGTACTTACAGCTTAATAATTCACAAGTATTTTAATTATACGTAAGAAGAATAAGAAAAAGAAAACATTTAAGAATCAGTGAACAAAAAAGAATATATGACAATACTGAAGAAGAAGCGTTGGTGGAATAGTGATTTGTGTAAATGTCATTACAGTCATTACGGCATTAAGACCCGATACTCTTTACATCTGTACATCAATCTAACTACAATCCCTTGTGATACGCTATCTCGCCTATTGGCAGTGTTTATTATGTATTTACGCGTATGGAATCAGTCGAATGAAATATAAGAATGAATGCAATCAGTATTCTGGAACAAATATCAGTGAAGCGTAAGTAACGTTGAATTTTATTCCATGTATTTTACGTTTAACTGGCGCGGATTTCACCTCGCAACTGGTGACGGGCTGAATAATTTTCCAGCATGCTGCACCTGTTCCGATTTGAAAACACACGAGCTAATAATCAAAAACTATCATTTATGTTATGTTTATCTTATGTATATAAATATATTGGTTAGTATAGATATTTATGTACTACCACTGTTAAATCATTTTACTGCCCCCTCCAAAAAGCTTTTTAATAGTTCCCAAAGTGAATTGTGGAGACTGATTTGTTTAAATTGGATTCTGCACCATGAAACGGCCTGAAGCAAAACAGAAAATATTGAAAATTGCCTGGAGTTCTAGAATATGTCAGTATCAGCGGTGCCAGTTATAAGGTTACACAGAATGAGAGGGACCGAGGCAATAGTCTGCCACGCTGGCCAAGTGGCAGACTTGTTAGCGTAAAACAAAATTAAGCTCGTGTTAGACCTACGAGTACAATGCGATTAACTAAATATATATCTCGACAAAAACACGAGGAAACTTTTGAAATGAACACACTAAATGAAAAGGGTTTCTCTAGCGGATATTAATTATTAAATCCATTCGAATAGGATCACGTGCAATGAAGTTGGGTTCACGCGGGTGGCCGCGATGAAACAAAGTTCAGCCCACACGCGGCCCACGTACCGACTATGAATTTTATTTGTATATATCCGCTAAGGAGTGTAAAATGTTTCAACACGGTATGTTTTAACTATTCAGCTGAATACGTGCATCTCTGCTAGTGTCTGTGGTAAGGAATTAATTTAAGCGATATTCGTAGTGCGGTCATGTAGTTTTATAAAGCAAAGTTATCGTAGCATCACGCCTGTAACAACCCAAGAGGCGGGCAGAGGGGTGTAGTACACTTCCACGTTGTATCAATTATGGTTACGTTCTATCATGGTAGATGTGATCAGCCTATTTCATTGTACCGATAAATGATAAATTTAAATTCCGACAGAACTAGAAATTTCAAGTTGGAAAAAACCAATGGCAGACCAAATTTGAAACTAGGACTTCTCAATCGGCAGTCGCACTTGCGTCCTCTCGAATAAAAAAGCAATCAAATTGTGTTATTCGTCATCTAATTTATTTCTTCAGAGTGTACACTATCTGTGAAAGAATAAAACACAGACTTCCAGTGTCAGAACACTTCCATATCATCATGGTTTTTCATTACGAATTTAGACCAGATCAAAAACCTAACAGAATAAAGAAATATCAGAATATCATGATCTATACGTTGAGTTTCATTAAATACCTTTAAAGGACCGAATTATAGTAAAATAAAAACGAAAAAGGTAAGTTATTGTTTAAGAGACGAAAATAATCACAACGAAATATCAATGACAGTCGCGTACGTATCTCATAAAATAGAATTATTTGGCAACTGTAGTACATAAATAAATAAACGTTTATTTGTTTCGATGACTGAGCCTTTTCGCTTTTGTTTATGGTACAATAAGTATTGGCGAAAGATGCACGATCGCGCCGCCAATATCCGCTTCCGAGCAAAACAAGTGAAGATGACTTATCGACATCGGTACCTGCGTTGACAGAACATGATAAATTAAAACGCTCTGTTTTCAAAAATGAATATTACATCTCGATTGTGTGTATATGTGCGTAAACATATATTAATTTTCAGTCACTGGAATAAATTTATAGGTTAATTTTCGTATAACGATTTATTTATACTGTTGCGCAATCGAACAGATTAGAATAGAATATTAGTCGTTACTAGAAACTTCCAGTTGTACCTATACTTCGTACCTATACCTTCGACATGAGCGCCTTCAGGTGTCGAGTAGCTGATGTTCATGTTCGCGACATCGCGAGTTAACATACACGATACGAGTATTAGAGCGAATTGGGTGTA
Organism: Mysoria ambigua; assembly: GCA_018245875.1. Lineage (NCBI taxonomy): Eukaryota > Metazoa > Arthropoda > Insecta > Lepidoptera > Hesperiidae > Mysoria > Mysoria ambigua. The sequence goes on along the minus strand of DWEI01006388.1, from coordinate 6,376 downwards.
ACCTTTACGAAGTAAGTATCTAATAATTTAATAAATTATGTTCCTGCGAGTATTAATTGTGACTCGTAATAATAAGGAGGATATCTAACATCCACGAATTCGCGCAATTTTCGCTAGCCGAAGTAACAATATCCGAATTGTCTTCTTTTATCCCATATAACAATGATTAACCTGCTCATTCTGATAGAAGAGGAAGACCAATGTCTAACGATCGAACGACAAAGAGGTTGATAGTAATGTTAAACTCGTCTATTGTATACCGATTGAGGAAATGGAACCAATTCGAAGTTAAAATGACGGCTGTCAAAGCTTATGTCAGAATTATGGAAAAAAAATTCTGTGTAACAATGCGCAATGGCCTTCATTAGGGGTCTTCATAACAGTCAAATGATGTATGGCCCATCAACTATACCAAAGTGATACGTGTGGTATATGGTGAAACGCGTTCTACACTCTGCCATCGTTTTCGGCGATTTTTTAAATTGACATATGATACAATTTTCAAAGAGGTGAAGAATTTAAAAATTCATGTTATTGTGGATTATTGCTAATCCGTTAGAATCCATAAGAACGTAAACCAAATTCAAAAAATAAATTAAGAGAATTTCTTTCTACATTATCACATTTTCATTATCCTATTGTTATTGTCCTATTGTCCGTCAGATCCTGATTATTTTTGCTTTTTTCAATAAATATAAAAGGACGTCCGCCTGAGATCTTTTGGTTCGGTACAATTTGTTTTTTTAATATTAAGAATAGCTATAATTTCAATGTGAAACTTTTTTATTTTTACTTTTAACTTTTATATGTTTGTATGAATATATTCCGAAAGATGCTGTGGTTATAATCTAAATTAGTTTATTCTAGGCCTAACAGATTTAAGAAAATCTTGTAATGTTAAAAAGAAAATATCGTCGTTACAGATAGGTTCCCTCTTCTGGTACCTGATTCTTGTATCACGGCGTATTTCCGGTGCAGAAAAGGCGGGTTTCGCATACCTTACGTAATACGTTATGTATGAATCGCACTGAGCTCAAAACTTATTACTTAATGCACGAACATTTCAAGGTCTGCAAACTTAAACAACTTTGACCTTTTGATGGATCGGGCTGAGTTTACTATCATATCACATAATATTTGCAAAATGAAAAATTGTATACTCTGTATAACATTTCAAACGAATGTACATTGTTTTTTAACACCTTTCAAAAACATGCGCCAATATTCTCTTGTTATCGTAACCAATTTTCTAGTATTCGGTAAGAGCGTGCCTCCCCAGCGTCAAGTCAAAGACCATTGAAACTGACATCGATACACAAACGTTCGAGAGCTTCGTCCTGGCGCCCTCGGGGGAATCAAAATGTTACAAACAGTCGCATGACTGGGCCACTGTAATAAGGGTAATTAATAAGGGTACAGAAGTTTACCAGTTCCGCTTCGACAGCCAACAGACCCTTGGGTGCCTTAATAAATGAGCCAGATTTCGGCTCAACGGGGGCGCACATTCAATGGTTCCTTGTTGGTGGGCAATATGTAAGCCAATATAATGAATATTTGAAGTATATTTTTGGTGTTTGGCACTCAGTCCTCTATGCCGGCCCCATCGCGTGGTAATATATATACTTGACCTTGACCTATAAACGCTTTAACGATCCCAAATGACCTTCAGTAGATACAAACTAAGAATAAAATGGCGCAGCGCACAAGAAAGTGGAAAGTGAGTCTTGTTAATAAATGACAAAACGCGAAAATCACAAAGGAAAAAATAAAGACACAGCAAAGTAACAAAGCGGTAAAGTGACAAAACATCGTCGGATTTTCTGTGCGTTACGCGTGCAAGCGACGCTACGCTTTGACGCCGCTCGAAGATGATATTGAATCAAGCGCGCGGTTTAGATGAGGGATGAAATTGTGTATATTTTTATATGTATCTTAAGTTATTTGTAAATTTGTTTTACGCTGTTTCTTAACTAGACTGTGTATTGGCGAATTTATATATTGAAAATTTATTAATTTAAACTAGTTTTAAATTTTAAATAAAAAAAATATATTATTAATTTTATTATTTTGTGGAGATTTGATATGTTGAAGTCATATGAATGTATTACAATATTCGTATTACCCTAAATACAAAATAATAATTCATCTACCAATAACTATAAAACTCGTTCAAATCCACTTTAACGGTTCTATATGATGAAAATAGCATAGCAGAATCGTTAAATTCAGTATTATGTAAACCAAAATGATCATTAATCACGAATTCAAACGATTTATCCCACACCATTGGTTTCTATAGAGCCCGTCACGGATACGCAAATCTTACCTGTTGAATAGGTATTAAATCATTCTGAGCAAATAACAATCATTAACCGGCAAAAAATACATTTCCAAACTAATTTCTCAACTCTGGGTAAGTTATAAAATTAAAAAACTATTTTTTTGTATTTATTTTTGTGTGTATATAAGAAAGTAAAAAACAAACACACACATACGCACACGCACCCATGCCGAATACTTGTACAATAAACAATACGACATATCCATTAAAAATGCCCTAATTATCGGCACATTGTTGCAGTATAATGTAACAAAGGGTTCCACACTTAACCAACCACAGAATTGACCACTGAATAACCAAGCCAGTCATACCTATCCACCTGTTCTACCTATATAATTGTTGTTTCCAATCTTAGGTTAACTTGTAGCTCCAGTTACGAGTTTCTAATCACAATTCGCAATCGCAAACTAATTAGCGGTCGGCAATGCTTAATATACCCTTAACTTCCAAGAGTAGTAATTCGAGATGTAGTGATAAAAAGTTATTTTCGCGTTGACTTCGTTCCGTAGCACCACTTCCATGAGATATTGGTAACGGCAAACATAAATAAAACTACAAAGAAATAAATCATAGATTTTTATTTATTTACATTCACCAAATACTTATTTACAAAACTTAGTGCCTGTGTATCTACAAACAATTTCTGTACAAAATATCTTTGTGATCGTGTTTCGTTTGTGTGTACATCAAATATTTTGATTAATCGTGAACAAAATACGATTTACGTGTTGGACCAAGTGAAGGGTAAATAATATAAGGTAGCACTGCGTGATAAGCGGAGCGAGTAGCGGAGCGGCTGAGCGCGGCGGCCGTTCGTCGGACATAACGCTCGATGCGACCACAACACGACGTCCGCTTGGGTTCTCGCTCCTCGTGTCATCTGCCGCAGACACGCTACTGACTTCCGGTGGTACACAACTTGGTATTTTTACCTATAAATTACATACATCATTAGGACAATATTATTCGCATATAAATTGTGAAGATATTGATCATCAAATTAAATCAAAATTTGTTTTTATTGAAACGCAATGACAAAACATGTAACTAAAATAGGAAAGAAAAAAAATAAACGTTCGACTAATTTTCAACAGTTAATCAAAGCAATTATAGTGGGAAATCGTTAACTCATAACCATTATTGTATTGACAGTTGATTGTATTAGCATAATAATTCTTGCATAGATAAATATATTTCACAATGATTAAACAGGCTATTTCAATCGATTATGTTCAACGACTACAGGCGGTTGGTAAAATATATTTACAGTTGAATAACAACTCTCCACTTTCAGCAATCTCGCTAAACAATGTTACCCGTACCTGTGGCTGTGTAAAGTTATTCTCAGTGCAGCGTCTGGCTTGGTGCGCAAGGCACGCGGCATATGCAATCGCGTGTGGTATGTAACTTTGCTCCACGACGCCCGCAAACAATATTGTTGCCATCGGACCTATTTAATTATTTTACGTTTAACAAAACAATGTATATTAATAAATATTAGTTGTGCTCGCTACTTCGTCCCCGTGAAATTCTAAAATCAAAGAAGTTTATGTTACTCCCTATTTATATCAGCTATCTGCCAGTGAAAAAACCGTCGAAGTCGGACCAGCCACTCCAAAGATTAGCCGGAACGAAGCTTTTATTTTAATAATATAAAAAGACATTCGTAAAGTAAAGACGTGGAAAAATTCTGACTTACAGGTACAGGTTAAATACGAAAATAGAACACTTCCAACTATGTACACCGCAAAATGAGATCTATTAGTATTTACCAAAACTGCTGGGATTGTTAAGATTAGTAGATCGAAAGTTATAATCGAATCGGTCTTATCCAAAAATGTCAAATTGTAGTTACCCAATGCGTAAATAGGTACGTCCTCTCCCCCATGCGTGGCCCACTGTCGGGGAACGGCCGCGGCGTGCACCGCGTCCGCTGGCACTGACGACGTCCCGTTTATGGGCAACGTCCGAGGCTCGGAGTGGCCGGGGCCCGTACCGTACAGTAGAGTCGTGTAACGTAAGCCGTCAATGTCTGAAGGTACTGTATCTGCTCCTAGATAAATACGTAATATTATAAGATAGTAGTAATGATATGTGAACGCAATATAAAATATGGACCCTAGTTCAAAAAAAAGATTCGGAACGTTTGGATTACATAAGTTCAATTTTGAAGCTTTGAATAAACTATAGATATATTTGTACGAAAGACAATATTAAAATATTAGGTAAAGGTGGAGTAATAATTACCATACCTAAAATTGGATGACCCCTGGGCGTCGCCTGCCCGCCGAAAGTCATTACATGACCATGGTCAGCCGTGACAACAATCAAAGTTTCCGCTGGGTTCACCCGCTCCAAGGCAGCCAAAAGTGCAGTCTCCAATTCTAAGGTCTCGTCAAGAGCTCTATAAGGGTTGTTATAGTGATGTGCATGGTCTATTCTGCCACCTAATAAATAAAATTCGTATTTCAAAACGATTATAGTAAAAGAACAGTGAAAGGAATAAAGTTCTACTCGAAAACAGCAGAGGGGCACCTTTGATAACACCATTTAAATATAGTAGGCACAATTACAGAATTTATTCTTTAATTTCTTTAAAACTAATTGTATAAAAGCCTTATATTTGAGTTTGTTAATTTTCTAAGCATATTCATTAAGTATCATTAAAAAAGGGATACGAAATGTCGGATGAATAAAACAGGTACGAAATAACAAATAAAACATTGAAGAGTGCACAAAAAATATAAAAATGTATTTTTAAGCGAACATGTGTAGTTTCAAATAGAAAAGTTCGGGTGTACTAGCCTCCGTAGGTGGTTAGCTTGGTTTATTCGACGAATGCTAAAATCAACTAAAATCTAAACGTTTGAAATAAACGTAAAGCTATGTATTCGCATATATAAAGGCTGTCAGCAACTCAGAAGCAGATACGTAACACACAAAATGTACGCGGAAATGGGTAGAAAAAGAAACTTATTGCTATATAAATATCAAAGGTAACAACAATACGAACCTTCGAGTAGTAAAAAGAATCCCTTGTCGTTCTTCGTCAATATCGACAGCGCCGCGCGAGCCATGTCGGCTAACGATGGATCGTCCGCCTTCAACGGGCTCGTAGACGTACCCTCTTCCGCGTCCGCCGCCGCTCCACGCTCCGCATTAAATTCCATGTGAGAGTACTCGAACAATCCTGTATAAATATTTTCTTTGTAACTGAATATGGCACTAGTTCCGATTGTATATCTTTTTGTGATTGACGGGACATGTATGGTATTTTATACTATTTTAGATATTATTATTTTACATGAATGTGTATATAGATAGATATCTTCACGCCAGACCCTTCATGAACACCGTGTGCCAAATATCTTTTCATTATTTTCATTCATTATTTTCTCCAAATATTATCCTAAATGGCTTATCCAAATGTTATCCTAAATAGATTATTTCAGCACATTAAAAATTATCAAATTATATATTTTATTGCTTAAAAACCCACAAAACATTTCAAAATTTTCACTTCAAATTGTTTTGAAATTAATCAAAATTATTATACAGCCATTTGCACAGTCGACAAGGCCGAAAAACTCGTATATCACAACGAATTAAGAGTTAATCAAATAAAATAACCAACAACTCCGCGAACGTTATTCTCGTACCGGGGCTTCAGAAATGGTAAGAATATTTTAATATATTAGGGAAATTTATACGCAAAATAAGTTACTGTGTCTGTCGCGACACAGATTAAAAAGGATTGCGAAGGATAACGCGCGGTGTGCTGATTATAATGTCAACAATGTTAAAATTATTCCGGCGGAGGTAAACAAGTTTTCGTTTCAAAACGAGTGAGGTTTAACAGACACTGTACACTCGTTAAAAAACATAATTATTCAAGACAGCTTTAGACTTTCTGTTTTAAAGGAGATACGCAGTTATTAAAATAATTTACACTGTTCAAGACCGCGACGAAACAATTCCAAAAGCAGAGGTGGTTTTAATACAATTCTTATCGATATTATAATATAATATATCGTA
>DWEI01006387.1:0-10137 GCA_018245875.1 Mysoria ambigua | reverse complement strand
ACGGATTTACATTTTACGTACATACTTGTATAAGGGAACAATCGTTAAGACGTGTGTATAGTTGTATTTGTACATTTGTAAATGTGTATATGTGTGGGTGTGTGCGTGTGCGTGTCGTGTTTTTTCTTTCTTTTGCGTGCCGTATATACAGTCCTTTATATAGTCCTTTTATGGTTACATAATTATATTAAAACTTTCGGTAACTATGTATGTAATGTATTAAACACTATGGTTTTTAAAAACGAACAAAAGTTAGAAACATGAACGTGTGTCCGTTCCAGGCGACGATTCTCGCCCAAGCGCACCGCCAGTACGGCGCCGGACGCGCCGAGCTGACGGCCAAGGCGTTGTACCTGTCCTGTGTGATGCAGTACCCCCTGTATGGAGTCACCCTGTTCCCGGTCACTTACAAGGGGTATTGGGCTCATGGTGAGTTCATATAGCGTTAGTTAAAATCACATTGTCAGAATATACGAATTATATATAAATAAATATATTACTTTTGTGCGTAACTTAACAGGTATAGAGTAAGTAGCTATTTTGTTGTCTTTTTTATGTGTGTGAATAATAAATCTATACTGCATTGGATTTTATGAGGATTGTTTTTAAACAATATTCGCTCGTTAGGCCCGAATGTGCTGCTGGGTGTCGGCGCAGAGGGCGTGGTGCTGGTGCGGCCGGCGGACAAGGTGGTGCTGGCCGAGTACCCGTACAGCAACATCGCCGCGCTGCTGCTGGACCCCGTGGACAGCGGGCTCACCATCAGCCTGACGCACCACGGCCAGCACGACGGCCTGAGGTATTACTGAGATCATGTAGCTCTAACTTTAATGGTGTACCCGATCTGAGGGTTTAGTAAAGTGAGATAAGACTGAATATTCAACATTTTTATAATGTAATAATGTGTTATTATGATAATATACATTTGGACAATGTAATAATATAATAATATAAATTTTATTATACCCAATTATCTCGTTTTATTTGCACCTATTATAACGATCAGTTTCAAAATTCAAATTTGTGTTTCGTGTTCTACTGACGCGGTGACCCATATGTTCGACAAATTATTTGTACCGGTACGATTACAAAGTGAACATTAGCGATTTGGCTGGCGGCCGCGCGGGCACAGGTGCATCGTGCTGGAGTGCGCGCAGAAGGCGGAGGCGGCGTGGCTGATGGCGGCGTACAGCCCGGCGCTGGGCGGCGGGCTGGCCGAGGAGGCGGCGCGGCGCGCGGCGCCGGCGGGCGAGCGCGCGCGCCTGGCCGCGGCGCTGCGCTCGGCGCGCCGCGCGCTCGTGGACGCGGGGCTGCTGCGCCGCGCGCCCGACCTGTCCGCCGGCGGCTTCCTGCGCAACACGCTGCGCAGGTGCGCCCGCCACCTTACATACTGCGATATGCAATCACACTAATAATAAACATTTACAAATGTACATATTCTAATTTACATATTCATATATAAATCTAACTATGAAATCTTTATTTAAAGCGTCTAGAAATTTTCCTCTGTACAAAATGCATACGGCTACAGATGATGTCCCTTCTTAAATTTATCGACTTATAATATATTTTATGGGATAGGCTGAGCAAGCACCGACTGGAGCGCGTGCGCTTGGACGTCCCGGCGGAGTCGCAGGGCGAGTGCTACAAGGGGTTCTCGGCGTCGTACTGGTGCTGGGCGCGCAGCCTGCCGCACAGCCTCACCAAGCTCAACGAGGCCGAGGAGGTGGCCGCGATGCAAATATTCAAGGTATCATCATAACATTAAACGAAAACATTATTCTCCAAGTTCGATGAACTTGTAATTTCCATGTTAATAAACAAATAATATCACATATTTAAAAAAGTTTACAAGTCTTGCATTTTAAAATAAGTAATCCATTCATATTGTACCAGAGTTATTGTATATCTCAATGCAACAAAAACTATCGGCTCCAATGTGCCGCAGGACATAATGAGCCACGCGGGGCTGAGCAGCCACGAGGGCAGCACGAGCAGCCTGGCGGGCGGCGGCGCCGCGCCCGACGGCGACGGCGACGACCGCGTGGCGCTGGCGCAGGCGCTGCTGCAGCGCTGCCTGCAGAAGGACACGCTGCTGTGCGAGCTGTACATGCAGCTCATCAAGCAGGTGCGCGCCGCGCACACCGCACTCGTCCACTTTTTCATATGCATACATATCTTCACGCCAGGTCACTTACGGGGTAGGCAGAGAACACGGAGTGCCAAATATCTTTATCCTTACAGACCTGCCGCTCATATATTCATATGCATACTTATATATTTCATGCTTTACATGACAGGGGCGTAATTTATTGTCTTCAATTTAGCAGTTATAATAGTAACTTCTACCTAATATTTCATGTAGTCTCTTTATTTATTTCATGTTACGATATGCTTTAATGGGAAGCAATTCTACGCTTTTTATCTATGGCAAAATATTATGTCACTTGCCATGATATTTTAACAAAATATGACATGCATCCGGGCGTGCAGACGACGGACCACCCGGAGCCGAGCTCGCGCGTGTCGTCGCGGCACTGGGCGCTGCTGTGCGCGGCCGTGGGCGCCGCGCTGCCGCCCGCCAAGCCGCTGCGGCGCCTGCTGCTGGCGCACCTGCGCTACCGCGGCGCCGCGCCGCACGCCGCCGAGGAGGGCAAGTTCGCGCGCCGCGCCGAACAGGTGCGCCGCTACCGTTTAAAAACTTCATCACAGATGGATGGTGTGACATAATAAAATTTTGATTAATATTATCATTTTTGAAATGTTATTTATCGTCTTTACTTCGCTACAAATTTATGGATATTAAAATTAATGAGCAGTGGCTTGTGTGGTAGGTGGCGCTGAGCATCGCGCAGGTGCCGCGGCGGCTGGCGGCGCCGTCCAAGGAGGAGCTGCTGTGCGCCGCCGCGCGCCGCCCCATGCACGTGCGCGTGCTGCTGCTGGACGGCAAGCAGCACGGGCTCGTGTTCGGGCCCGCCGCCACCGCCGACCACCTCGTCGCCATGCTGCGGGAGAAAATCGGCCTCAGCGACGCCGCCACCGGTAACTACCCTACTGACAGTTCGTTCCGTAGTCGTTACTCCTGGGTTTAGTTTACCACATTTTGAATAAGACTTTTCTTAAATAAAACAGCAAACACTTCAAATACGTTTGTTCACTCATCGCAGACTTGATGTATACATGCGGTAGTTCAAGGAAGTCTGGCTGGTAACCGAAACACCCGTCAGCCAGTTAGATACAATGTAATTTCATTATGTATTTATTAAAACCTCATTTAATCTGGCCAGACCCAATTCGTTTGTTGATGTTTATTATATGTGTGCGGCGGCAGGCTACGCGCTGTACGAGGTGTGCGCCAACTCGCTGCCGGCGGGCGCGGGCGAGCGCGCGCTGGGCGGTAGCGAGCGCGCCGGCGACGTGCTCGCGCGCTGGGAGAAGGCGGGCGCCACCGCCGCCGCCTGCAGGTCGCGCCGCCACGTACACCCTATATATACCTCATATTGTTTGACTAACATTGTCGCCATTCAATGTGCGTAGCACTCCTCCTATTCCATTCTATACCGTAACGAAAAAGCTTCATCAAAAAATGAAAGATCACACATTGACTAACACCGTGAAAGGTTTTTAAACCATTATAGAAATGTTTTATCAGTAGCAAGAAAAAACGAGGTTGTAGTCGAACCGGGCGCGATGTCCGCAGGCTCGTGTTCAAGAAGCGGCTGTTCCTGGGCGAGCGGCCGCTGCACACGGCGTGCGCGGCCGAGATGGAGCTGCTGTACTACCAGGTGCTGCACGCCGTGCGCCACGACCGCCTGCCCATCGAGACCGACGAGGCGGTAAGCGTTTCTACATTTTATGTCACCCTCTATACACACACATTTCAGAGTTCGCTATAGTGTTCCTTATGATTTTTATATTCTGATATCCCGCACTTACCTGGCAGCTAAAGTTAAACCTAGAGCCGCTTGCAATACAGAATTTAGTTATGAATATTAAGTGAAACTTATGTTTGATTTGGATTTATTTCCTTATTGTGTTTTTAAACGTCCGCAGGTAATGCTAGCGGCGCTTCACGCTCAAGTAGTGAAAGGCGACTGTCTGGGCGGCGGCGAGGAGTGCGCGGGCGCCGCCGCCGCCGTGCTGCCGCCGCGCCTGGCGCTGCCCGCCGCGCTGCCGGCCGCGGGCGGCGCGGCGCCCGCCGCGCTACCCGCCCCGGCCGTCAGGCTGCACCACTTGGCGTTACGGGGAACTCCGCCCCACGCGGCCATGCAGCGCGCCTTGACCTTGGCGAGCTCCTGGCCGCTCACGAGAGCCACTATATTCGATGTCATGGTACGCCTTCAGGACTTTTGCATTTTTATTTCAGTTCTCAGGATAGAAACTGAATTTGGGACCTTGCTTCCTTTGTGAACTGGGATACACGCTGCGTAGCAATAGCTGTAATGTAAAGAAATTGAATTAAAGAATGATGACAAAATATGTGGCCTTCTACACATCACTACTACATGCAATCTTCTACATAAATATTAAGTCAAGATATAAAGAAAGGTACTATTTAAAATAAAAATACTGCCGCCCTGCCCGCTCAGCAATCGTTCACGTCGAACTGGCCGCGCGCGCTGTGGCTGGCCGTGGACGCGCGCGGCCTCACGCTGCTGCGGCGCGGCTCGCGCGCGGCGCTCGTGTCGCACGACCACGACCAGCTGCTGGCCGTGTCGCCCGCGCCGCGCGCGCTGCTGCTCGTCACGCGCGCCGACCGCAAGCACGCCAAGCTCGTGCTCTCCACCGACCAGGTGAGCCCGTCTACGTGTGATCATCTTTTATACCGAAAGGAACGACAAATTGTACCAGGTTACAGGTTGACGTAAGGAGTGATTCGAACCGGCGCTGATCGCGATAAGGCACGTGACAGGTAAATGTTCTAGCAACAGAAGTCGCAACAGCCATAACGCACTCACGCCCAACGTGTAGATTATGGACATAATCCCACAGGGGAGGTGTATGTCCAGCAGTGCACCGAAATAATATCGAACTAACTAAACGATCTACTCCAGTGTACCTCGTGACCCAGCGCCCCCCTTCCCCGCAGGCGTACCAGATCGCGACGCTGATCAAGGACTACATCGAGGCGGTGCGCGGGCCCGTGTCGCCGGCCGCGGCGCCGGCCGAGGCGCGCGCCTCGTGACACCCCGCGCACCCCGCGCGCCCCGCCTAGTGCCAGTGCTTCCACGTCCGCCGCTAGGCGCCCGCGCGGCGCGCGCGTAGCGCTCGGTCCGACCCGTGAGCGTTAGTGATCGCGACGAGTGCGGGGCCCTCTCGCACACTCGTCGCTTCCGACGTACATTCCTGAGGCAATCGACCATAACAAACAGTATATATTGTTCGTTCATTTATTCCTTTTTTCACACAGTATACAACAAACATGTTTAATGGTACGGTTCGCTCCGAGTGTACATCTAAAGTGACGTGATGTTGATCGGCCTCGAAGCGATAGTATTACAATTATTAAGCGAAGACTAGGAATGTTAAGCGAGATTAATTTAGTCAAATGGTACAAGATTGGTATGAACTGTAATTGTTAAAGCAAGTATGAGTGATCGAAAAATAATGCGCGTTAAAATATGATAATGTTAAATATAAGTAAGCAGGAAATAGTATAAAAACATTATCGTTAAATAAAGATATGGCACTAGATATGTATATAATATATATACTTAAAAATAAAACGATCTACTTGTATCGCTTTCAAATGTTGACAAGTAATTATATCATCAATATCTAAGCAATTAAACTTCGCTAACATGTGATTAGTTTATAAATATACCGATAAAGATGTAGAAATTATTATATAAAAATGTATTTCGATGTAAGATAAGCTGTCGGCATCTATTTTGGGCGCTAAATCAAATCTTTGCAGTAATCGATTTTTTAGATATCGATTTTGGTAATTTTGAATAAGAGCCCGGTTTGTTGTGGGCGTACAGTACAAAAAAAGATTACCACTGCATTCTGGCGCTCAAATTAAATGCTGATATGATTAACTATGTCATATATTTCGATTAAAATAAATTTAAAATTACAATATGATCACTAACGCTCATAGTACGAATTAGGATCGACGCGTATCGGTTCGGTTACGGGGAAGTAAATGTTGGTTTATATACGTTTATTGCATGACGCTGAAGAAAAAATACTAAGCTATATGAAATTAATGGTCAGTACATGACCGCGTTTATACAAATTGGCTAATTTAAATACAAATTATTATTTATTAGCTAGCTTGAATCTAATCTGTAAATAGCACACAGACTTTGGAATAATTACAAATAAATCCAACTGCCCAATAGGTAACATATTACTGTGTAACTTTGAGTATAATTTTTCCCAAGTCAGTGTTGCTCACTTTCATATACGAATTCCACATTTACTTCAATTAACAGTAGTTACGTGTGGTGTTGGATTAGGAGTGTCAGGATGGACGATTTAAAGTTGCCAGAGGACGGGGAAGCATATAAAACAAACAAAAACTTTTTATAGTGTAATCCAATTTTACTCCACCCTTTAAATAGATACTATATTCGCTACTAGACATCCTATAAATAAAGTATTACAGTATTATTAATATTAACTCGTGTTGGAATATTGATAATTGGATCGCATTTTAGTGTTATAGACCGTTAATATTGTTAAGATGTTTGAAATATTAGATAGTGTTTTCGTAATGTCAGAATCTTTACCCCTTTCCTAGTCTATGGTTAACTATAAGATCTTGATTTTAGTATCGATATTTTGTGTCCGAGCCACATGTTTGAGATTATTCACTACGATAAGCACCCAAACGCGACTGGAGATTGACAAAATTTAAGTCTGATCTCATCGTAGTAAGTTGAAGAAATGAATCTGAAGTTGCATATTTTGCTCCTTAACCATATGACATTTTCACAAACATATCATGGGACGTTATGATGGATGTAGGTAACATTTGTGGCCAATATCTATCAGTTATTTAAAGTAAATAAAATCATAACGGTGATTGGATAACAAAACATCGGTACGGAATATTTCATGATAAGCCCACCCACGGTGATCCTAAATACAATTACATACGGCTTCTTTTTCGATAACTTATATGTCCTATATAAACTCCTTAGTGAATAGATATTTTTAATTAACGTTTCATATCAGTATAATTCCTAATCAGTTACAAATTATTTGCTTTGTCAGTCGTTTCATGTGTGCAACAGTGCACACGCATAGTCACATATATATAATTATGGTTGTTTCCTATGGAGTTCGCGGTACTGTCGGTTTGTCCTGGTGTATTGTTTTGTGCCTTGCGACTGCGGCATGGTGTTGTTGAACGAGGCCAACCTGACTTCTCAAGTATGTTGATATTTATGCTGGGATGCAATATGTCAAACTAATTGCAAATTTCAATTTTAAAACACAGTGTATATTATATGTATAAGAATGTTAATACATTTTCAATGTCAATTAAGAGTGATCAATTTAACTATGTTACATACACACACATACACACATTATTTATGTAAATGTTTTATAATACTGCATACACATGACCATTCGACTTACTCACAGATATAGTAACTGAAGAGATGGCAGAATGGCGATGTCACTGACAAATGCAACCAGCTGTCAGACCTAATAACTATCCACATTCTAATTAATATTTGGTATAAATTTAAAGCCCAATTGAAGACTTCATCCATCAGGTTAGCCGTTCAATCATCCTTGCTGTCAGGATACACTCAATGAATGAGTGGTTTGTGCAAATTTATTATGACTGCAAAATAAATTACTGATTGTTGCAAATATTTAATGACATGCATATAATAATTCTATAATTCTATATTGCACAATGTTATGTCTCAATATTTTATATTAAAATATAAATTATATATATATAATTGATAGCAAATCTAGATGTTATATTGAAGCATTTATCTTAATAAAAAATGCTTAGTATTATGTGCAAGTTCACATACTCAATGTTGTCTAATGGAAGTATAAAGTTGTCTCATGTTCAGCTTCTCATTAATTTAGGCCTATTTGGTGCTTGTATGATTACTTTATGTTTGCTTAGTTCGTGTCTCTGATCTCATTATTGAGTATTATTTATTTTGATGCCATATTTTGTTTTTAAGTGTGGGCAATAATAATACAATTATAATTAGGTTATTTATTACTTCTTATGTATTGAAAATTATGTATATAATTGACACACCAAAGACTTTCAATTGTCCGTTTTGAATATTTTTATTATGACTAAATTGATGTTTGAATTTAACATTTTTTCAATGTACAATGATAATAATATTTACTAATATAGGAATAAACTTTATAATCATTGAAGTGACATTTATGTGACAATGCTCAAGTCTAACTTTTCAAATACTATTCCTCTAGTGGTACTTCATCATTTACAGAGTGCAAACAATAATTAGACACATAATTGTAGTTTCATGTTATTTCCGTATAGCGCACCAGTCCTAAGAAGTTGAACCCAGTTAGACCAGCATTTGTAGTGTATAATATAATTGTATGATAACTGCAATGTTTGGCATTCATTGAATATACCTGGCTCTCAGCTTTATCAAGATTTTTCAATATTTTATAAAGGGTCGTCCACGGTCCAATATGCAGGACACCACACCTTTGTCTATGGCTTTGCTTCTAGTTCGAAGACTGACCAACAGACTCAACTTAAAAATTGATCTAGAGTAAAACTCGAGATCCATTTCTGAGTTGGTGCCTATTTCAACATATAGCAAATTGCTATAAAGGGGAGTCTTAAAATTTCACATAAGCTTTGAAAGCAATAGTTTCACAATCTACCTTAGAAACTTTCCTACTTTAAAAAACCTACTAGCACTGCAAATAAAACTGACATATTATTTTTATTTCTCTACATAAAAAAAATTACACTATGATTTTTTAAATATGTTCATTTTTAACAGCACCATATTGTTAATAAGTCTCTTTATATAGATGTAAGGTTGTATTGTAAGCAGTGAAACCGCTGAACAGGTTAATGTAACCACCACTCATACTGCCCAAATAGACTGAGAGTGTCCAAATATTTTGCCCTTTTTTGATGGATTGTTTTTGTTACATTGCATATGGAATTTACCCAATTATTTGAATGCCAAATAAAATAATATTAAAACACAATGTCTTTTATTATAAAATTTAATTATTTTATAAACATTAATTACCTTAAACTGTATTTAAAATTATTACTGTGTCACTAAACCTAAATAGTCATCCATGAGTGTGCCGATGGCAAACTGTAAAAGAAAAATGGAAGCATATTTAACTATTATCAACTCATTTCATATTCCCATAAGTTGTTTTCATTGAAAACCATTTTTAGCTATGAAAATAAACGGTGTCCATGTCATTTATGAATTATAGCATCATTTATCATTTATTTATCACTATGGTGCCATATAATCAGTAGATATTCTATAAAATCTTTTGCAAATTGCATTCAGTTTAATGACTGAAGTTAGACGGCATATGTGAGGTTCTTTCACGAGACCATATGTGTCCTATATTTCAAGAGTTCTTGTTAATTTTATTCCACCATAAACAGGTGACAAAACTGAGCAGAATACACTAGTCTGTCTACCTCTTTGAGGATTACAGGTGTGATGTAACATGTTACTGTAACACAACTGACAAAATGCAACTTCTGGTAAATACACAGCACAAAGTCCTTTTTATCATCACATGTATAATACTCACAATGCCAGTAGCGTCAACCCTTGTCCCCACAATCTTCAGCCTGATAACGTCCTCCTCTTGTATGACATTATCTTCCTGTTTACTCTTGTAACATGGTGGATTTACATTCGGACAAAACTCCATGTCAGCAGGAATGGACTGGTAACAATAATTATCAAGATCAAATATGATTGTCATAACATTTATATATGATGATTGTTTATTATAAATCTTAAAATAACTCATTATGTCACTTACATGATGAGAAATAAAACAACTGAGAGGTCCAATTTGTGCAAACATGCCAACCTGTAAGACAAAGTGAACAAAATTTAAACACAGATTACATATACTTTTTTGATTATTCAATTAACACACATTAATTGTAGG
>DWEI01006386.1:0-10138 GCA_018245875.1 Mysoria ambigua | reverse complement strand
AATATCAAGAATTGCAACTATAAACATGTATTATAAATATATTATGTTATAATTTCAATAAATATGTTTGGTTTTCACAAAAAATACATATTTAATAATAGTTTTGGTTTCAACTTATTTATTTTTAGTTTTCCTACGAGTACCTGCATATTGCTATTGTGACTAATTATATTTCAATTTATGCATTTTTCCGTCCTGCATGTCTATGTGTAATTATTGATTGCGCGGCAAATATATATTTCTATTAAATTGTTCTATTTTTTTATTTCGTCCATAATGATAAAAGAAACTAAATATAAACGATAACACAAAATTAAAAATAAATGTTTTACTGTTTTGTTAAAATTTCATTTTGAATAAAATAACATACTTGAAACGTTTTTTTGGATTTCTGTATGTAAAGGGGTTATTGTTATTATTAATAAATATTTAAAATTCTTTTAATAGAATGTAATTTCAAAAATGTAATAAAAAGCTACATGCATACGAAATTTGTATATAGTTTTATATCCTTTGAAAATTATATAAGGTAGATTAAAATCTGATTTGATGTGTTATAAATTCCTTTTAGTCCTAAATATTTAGTTAATATTGCCTGTAATTTAACTTTAGTTTATTGTATGTTAAGTTCATAATAAATGTTTGTTTATCAATAAGTGTTTTATTCTTCATTGTTTTATAAACTTTGTTCGTATTTAATTTTGGACATATTGGATGGCATGATATTTTACCTCATTTCTTAGAAGCAGCTACAACACTGTTTTCTCACACATAATCATAAATCTTTCACAATCACCCCCAAAACTCTAATATTGACCAAACGTGGGTTTGCAGTAAAAGAAAAAAATAATATGCAGTCTGGCTTTGTGTCACAGTTTGATAGTATCTAATCTAGTTCTAGGTAAAATGTTATTAAAATGCAACAATTCATACATTATTGGTAACATACGCTGTACTGTAGAATTAACTTTACTCGTTAGTTATTGCTTTCACTGTGAGGGTAACACTGAAATAACGTCAAATATTTTATTAGTCCTCACGTCAAATTATTTTGACATCCGTGCTAAAGAAAATTGCGTTATTTATTTGTGTAAAAAAAATTAACAAAGAGTCCAGTAGAAGAATACATTTCATTCCTTGCTGTACTAGCTCCAGCGGTGGCGGAGAACATGGAAGTGGACCAGTACGCTGCAGAGTGGACGTATTCCGGCGAAGGGTCCCGACTGCCCCTCATCGACGAGACCACGGCCCTGGGGACGCAGCCGCCGAAAGACAAGTACCGTACCATAATTGTCCATTAGTTTATCGCAATCATTGCTATATATCTTAGATGGAATTGTGCCGAATATTCATCGCTATTGCGAATACTGTGGCTCAATATGGCTATCGAGTTTTTACGGTCTAGTTATAAAAATATAATGAGTGTTCATCGCCCACGCCTGCGAATGCGGTTGCTGCGTTGGTTGATTGGTCACGCACTGCTTTTTTTGAATCAATCTTTGTAGCAGCTTTGGATTTCGATATTTATATAACCTATCGAAATGCCGTGCGGTGTTGTTTTGGAAGTTACAGGCAAGCCTTCGCATACTAATACCTATAGAGTTCAATGTTAGTAGTGGAACACAAACTAGTGTAATGTTGGATATTGAATAAAACGTAAATATATTAATTTGTAATGCAATTTTGTTTTTGAATATTTTATTTAAAAGCCCATGTACAATATAATTAATTAAGCAACTTGCAAAGTATTTATAGTAATATAACAGTAAATTTGTGTTACATTTATACTGGTATGGCGTTGTAACATTCTAATTGATTTAATGGTTGACTGTAAATACTGTTGTATATCTATGTATCATAAAAAATAATACTAGTAAACCAATACCAATTTCATTGCTGGAAAAGTAAACATAAATATACCATTCTATCTATCAGAAGTGAACACCAATGTTCCAATTGGTATTTGTTCTGAGGTAACAACTTTATTACTCAGAAAATAAATTTTCCCATGAACACATTTCAATTAGTACAGAAAACAATAAGTTCTTGCTTTGCTTTAACTAACCTGTACTAACTTGTGATGTTACTATGTTTAACAGTTCTGTTTTGTGTATTCTACCTTTTCATCCTAAATAATTTTTATTAACTACTAATATCACATATTTCTGATTTCATGATTTTCTAGCAAAAATCATGGAATTCTAGAATGTGTTCAGTATTGTTCCAAAAGTTCGCATTCCAACTTAGGTTGGGTTGGATTCCTGAGGTGACTTAAATGAAGGTCATATTACCATGGATGTATGCCAACAAAGTAAACTGATAAAAAATCATCCCAATTTTGAATTATCACACTCTTTTTATATTTCACTTGTCAGTGGGGCCATTTCTACTAATACCACTACAGAGTTTAGATTATCATCATCAGCTTATAGCTGTCCACCGCTGAACATAGGCCTCCCCCAGAGCGATTTAGTTTAGATTGGATAACATAATTGGTGTACATTAGAGGTACTACTCTTTTCCGTTCTGCCTACCCAGCGGGGAAATATAGCAGTGAAGTTATGTTGCTATTTTCTTTGTTACAGATTGATTTCAGTATTGGACCAGGTTGAATTAAGAGTGGAACGTTTGAGGCGAGACACGATAAGGATCGAGGAGGAGCGCGACTCTCTGCTGTCGACCCTGGACAGTGTGAAGCATTCCGATCTGCTGGCGGATATATCTGAGTGTAATGTACATTAATAATAGTTAAACTTGATGTTAAGTTATCAAATGGCAGCACGCGCCGTGGCTACGGGAGTGACAATGAACACAGAGTAACTGGTGATAATTGGAATGAAGAGCTGCAGTTGGAGCTCAGTTGTGTGCTATAGCAGAAGCTTATGTCCATCTATGGGTTGGAACACACTGATAATAATGATTATTAGCCAGACTGGAAACTCATTAACACACAATACTATAGATAAGTAATGAGAAGATTCGTTAACACCATTTGACTTTCATATCTGTATTCACTGTTTATTCTGTTTGGGTCGATATTTGTAACAGATTATCAAGATTTCGATTAATATATAGGTTAAATAACATTTTGATTCTATTAGATATTTGATAAATAATATTTTTATTCTATCTGACATAATTAGTGTTGCTACTGTGGGCTGCAGTGATCATTGCATGTCTTAGCAGAATGATTTTTTGCCTGGAATCATAACAATTTTAAGTCTATTGTAATTTTTCATAAACCTTCATTACTATTTAAAAATTTTATTTAAACAATTGATCTATTTTGAACATTCACTTGATGGTTTCATGTGACATTGATTTTTTTTTAATTAGTCTATCTTAAACATTTATAGCATTCTATGTAGTATACATTATTAAAGAGGCATTAAACTGCAAAGAATGTTGGTATATCTTTGTGAATCTCGTGGAAAAATCAAGTGTACACAATTGAATGTGATGGGAATGCAAGGCCATTGCATTAATTAGAATCTAGACCATGATAGTGCAGTGTATGTAGTGAAAGGAATTTAAACTTTATATCTGAGCCACAAGGATCATTATTCACAATGATCTTTCTTGTCTTTTTTTATCTTGATAAAAAATAACTTATCTGTATTCAACCTTAACCAATGCATTTTTATTTTAATAGGTACTATAGATTGCACTGTTCTCCATACATATAAAACTTTTAAAATGTAAGGTTGTTATATAACAGGCAGTACGGCCCATGGATATCTGCATCTTACAGGAAATATTTATGTCACGTTATGTTGTGATAGCCTAGTGGTTTGAAATTTGACCTCTCACTCCGGGAGACCATGTTAAAAATCCCAGACGCGCACCTCTTAAAAAATGTGCGATTCAAGTTTAAATATCACTTGCTATTACGGTGAAGGAAAACATCGTGAGGAAACCTGCATACCTTGCGTTCAGGAAAAAAAAATGTTTTCTAATGTGTGTGAAGTCTGCCAACCCGCACTTGGCCAGCGTGGCGGACTACGGCCAACCCTCTTATTCTGAGAGGAGACCCATGTTCCAGCAGTGGAACGATAGAAGGGTTGGTATCGTATCTCGTATTGTATGTTTTGTTACTGTAATGGCTACATGGCATGATCTCTTCGGTTATAATACTGTCTATCAACAACTATTAAAGCATACAGCAGTTATGTTTTGATTGCTGCTTTGCGGCGATGATGAGAGTGATTATGGTGTTTTTGCAACTGAACCTCGGACTAGGAATGCAGTTAAACTGAGCGTCCATTAGTGATGTTACTTATACTATTTCGTTACTTGGCATGGGACGACTGATTGTTGAATTTTGTCGTGGATCTTGCTGTACAAATGTGAACTCTTTTGTGCAGGTGATAAGGACGACATTCTGCGTTACTCGGACCGCATCCTCGCGCGCGCGATGACCGTCACGGTGGCCGTGCGCACCGACCGCGATCCTCAGCAGGAGGAGGCTCTGCATCAGGTAATAAGATTTCCTTGGTATCAAATGTGAAGGTTTTCCTATTTTTCTATATCTGCAAAATGTTACATCACGGCTGGATACCCCGAAGAGGTAGGCAGACGAGTGTAATACACTCCCACATTTCTTCAGTTAAATTTATATCCCACTATGGAATAGGTGGTGATCCAATTTCCATCCACCGAGCACAAATTAAGATTCCAACCCACAACTAAAAATTGTCAGTTAGAAAAATCCAACTATAGTCAATTAAAATAAGATTTTGTACTCTTTTAAAAGAATATCGAGTGTACACGAGAACAGAAAGCTAAATTTTGTGTTCGTTACAATTTTAATGAAACATTATAGTCTGTGGTCAAACAGTAGCACAGACTAGAAATGTATAGAGATATATTGTGCGACATACACCAAAAAAAGATTGAAACTTAATATTTGACGTACATCGAACGCGACCACTAGTATCGATTGATATGTTGAGGACTCCTGTACAATGCAGTACTCTGTATGCGCGTCAGTCGCGGAAGATGTCAATTGTATTGAATTGAATGCGAGTGATGTGTTGCTTGAATCGATGTACGATGCAGTTGCTTTGGAGGTCGTTTTATAAATTGAGGTTCCTTTAATCGGTCTGTTCGTGCCGAGATGTGTTTACTGTATACGCTTCGTCCACGTCATGTTCAGTCTGTGTCCGTCCACTGCTGGGCATGAAGCTTTCAAATAGGAACACTTATACGTATTTGTTAAAAGTTTGTCTACGTATATATGTTTTTAACCTCACTCCGCGTGTCATCGGCCAGAACTGACTGCGGCACAGTATTAACTCATTAATTACGCCATTGTAGCCCTTACTGTGAAATAATAAACAAGAATTAATGAAAATAAAATTTGTATACAATAGACTAACAATCAGTTAACGATGAAATATGAATTTAAATCAGGTTAATACAATCTAGTACTTGCTTCAATTCAGGTGTGTTTCGAGAATTTTCGAATCGAAGTGAATAGAAGTTTCGAGAAAGTCACCGTTATAATCAGTCGATGGCAACAATATAGTCGCGTAAACAACAAACATTGTAACAAAATAGTTGCGTTACAATTGCACCATTGTTATCTGAGATAACAATTGACCCCAAAGGCGTGCTGGCACTTTTAACGTTTCCGACTAATTCGAGCCGTCCTTGTGTCGTGCCCGGATGTAGAGGTTTCTATATCTATAAATAGACGCATTCCCAATGGTGGGAAGTGTTAAATATCAGTTGCGCGGTCGGTCATCGCGATATTATATTGTGATTGTTATGTGAGGGACTTGACATACACTATTCATGACTAGTATAATGTTATGCTACGTCGTTACGAGTTAGGCAGAAGGCACTGATTGAATTTACCAGTCTCTTCATACACGTGGACTGGTTGCGGAGTCTTTTGACTCCCCCATCGGTCAAGTCATCAGGTCAAAATAGATGAGAAGGTGGTCTTCTTCGGCACCCGTCTTCATAATGAAAGAACACTCCTTAGGATTCACCAGATGTGTTGTGTGTCATTGTTGAATTGAGATGACTTGAAGGAGGAGGGTGGGGAGATATTGGCCTACACCTGATACAAACTCAAGCACCGACTATCCTGGCATCAAATCCAGACCCTCCTATTCAGCAGTCGCAGCTGCAACAACTCGACCAACGGGGCGATGTTAATAATGTCGCATTGTAAAGACCGTTCACCAGCTCCGTTTAATCGCGGCTGCATCGCGACCGTCCGTTATCGCCGTCCCTGCTTGTGACGTCACGCCATCAGCCGCCGGGCCGGGTCGACGGCCGCGCGCCGACTCACGCCGCGCCCACGAGACCGTCGAACTTGATGCACACGTTTACTGTCGGGCAGTTTGAAGAGTTGCGCGTTTGATGCTTGTCAATATGTGTGGTAGACGTAGGGTTATGTTTTTAGAATAATACAATATATATTATTATCGTTAGACTAAGTCGACTGCTAGACGGTCTCTCCGGGGGGTTTCGTTCGTATTCCCCACGCTGGGCCTACGCGTTGGGGATCGCGCGGCGTGGGGATTATTAGCGTCGCTTCTCGTGCCGCTTACGCTCCCGCCGGTGGCGGCTCTCAGCGTACAGCCTACGTAAATTAATTTATATACATTGTATTACTTTTGTTGCAGCCTGGTCACCATAGCGTACTTAAGAGGCTGTGTGTAGTTTAAGATGTTATCTAATGTAACTTACGGGAGAGCTTGTGTGAAAGACACAAGACGACTTATATGTTTTATATACATATAAAAATTCATACTTATTTAGGATACTCCAATTACACCCAGACACAGGTAAATGAGTTATCAAACGATTTTTATTTTGCCTGAGAATCTAACCCCTAACCCAGACGCAGCAGTTAGATTCACTAAAGACTCCACCACTGGATTAGTCAGTACATACATTCTATACAGTAAATAAATATTTCAAGGGCGTAGAGTGATTTTATTCTTTATCAAGTTCATAGTTAAATTAATAAATATTTATGACGCTCCGAACTTAATACGGTTTCGTTTTTAATTCAATTACAGGCCCTCGTGATCGAAATTTGACCTGATTGTGTGTTAATTGTTAATTCTAACATTGAAGCTTCGAGGGGACGCGTTAAGGGAGCACAGGGTCTCGGTCGGTCTCACTCAGGCCACGATATTTGTTTTCCTCCAATGTAACCTCAATATTAATATGCGCGTTCCTTGTAAACAGTGCGGGTCGGTATTTGAGACAAGGACTTGGAATGAAAACTCAGTTCTAAACTACTACTAGACTATTAGTTACTGTATTATTTTTACGTCACCAAAAATACATCCATAATCGAAATTTACACAAGTTCAATATGGCCAGTATGCTTTTTCTCACGACACATGTATGTGAGAGTTGGTACTGGCAGAAGAGTTGCCATAATAATTATTTAACCATGTACATGGTCTCTATTTGAACATTTAAGCTGTTCACATTTTTTTATATTATAATGTCGACTTGTAAATGAACGAATAAGCGGATGACTGAGTGGATGCGTTAATTATGAATGAATGAATTGGCTAATAAATAATGACAGTTTACTGGAATTATAAGTCTTCATGTAACTAGTCAGATTGAGCGCTTAGAGATACTACATCGCCCTTTGCTTATTGCTGCTCAGAAAAAAAAGTCTCTTACTACTTTATACTCCACAAAATCTGTATTTCTTTTAATAATCAAATTGTCATGTACAATTGCCATTCCAGGTGAACATGTACATCGACCAGCTGGTGATGTCCGTGCAGGAGGACGCGGTGGTGGCGCACACGCGCTGCCAGACGTACATGAGCGCGTGCACCTCGCAGCCGGAGTCCACGTCGGGCGCCGACAAGAACTTCGAGACGGCGATCCTCGGCTGCACGCTGGACGACCAGAAGCGCGTGAAGAAGCGCCTGCAGGGCCTGCTCGAGTACTTCGCGAGGCTGAACGTGACCACCTGCTCGTGAGTAGCCGCCGCCCGCCGCGACCGGCTCGCTACCAGCGCTGCACTGCTGCCAGCTTACGTTCGCCCCGGAGTGCGCATCCGCGTGTCTTAGATTCCTAGTAGGTACTTTTAACGAAATATTCCATGTCATATTGTGTAATTAAGCTATGTTTCCGCTTTGTTGTGTGACGAAGCGTGCTTTTTATTAAATTTTTTTCCATGTAATTATCGCAATCTGCTCGTACGAAAATTTATTGTATTGAGAGTTACGATTAGTAATTAATAGGTTAGTTTGTTCGGCTTTTGAGGTATGAACGCGTTCGTGAATATGGTTGATTTTTTTTATTTTTTTATATGGCTTGTTTGCCCATTTTTTTTAGTTTACAAAATTGTAACCATTCACGAAACGAGATATCATGCCTGTAAATTCTGAGATTTTCATCCGAGACCATGCGATTATAAAATATTTAAATATTGGGACTAAATCACCTGAATCTAAGGCACGTGTACGTATTAAAACCGCCCAGAGCATGATACGGCAACATTCGCCAAGCGTGTGTGGAGTTAATGTGAATGTTTTAGTTAACTGACAACTCACACCATTGTTTACAATTATCAAATGACATATTGAAGTCGCGTGGGCTTACACAAAATACTTTTCCGTAAGCGTTAACGCGTAATGCTAATTTACCATACAAACTAATATGACAAGCGAACATACGTCTTACCGTACATTTACACAGCTCATGTAATTTCCATACATGTTGAAGTTATCGTTTGTCGTCGTTAATACTAACGGGAATAGTGTGTGAGCCCTGTGTGGTGTCGAAGTGTCGTCGAGTGATTATATGTATACTTACGCTTTGTAGGGCCGCTCGAGGAATCTTATGGTAACATTCCGCATGCAGTGACAGTCGACAAACAGACAGACAGGTCAGGAGCGGAAGCGCAACCGCAGACTCTTAATACACTGGAGTCTGTCGTTAAAGTTTTGCTGAAAGCAGTCAACCAAATTTACCGTGTAATTTGTGTGAAAAACCTTCGAAAAGAGTGAATGTAGAACGAATGATGCACACTTTACAAGGTTGAATTTTTTTGTATGGATCTATTTTTGTATTTAATTAGGCATCACAGTCGGTACCCACTTGGTACAAGCAGTTTTATTGTGACATTTGCTATTCAACGCTAGTGAAGTCCGTGTTCGAGGACACAGGACCTTATTGAGAGTGTCGCGGCGCGAAACTTGTCACGAGCTGCATACGATACACACGTCCCAAACATTTTAAATCGGCGATGTTGCTATATGATAAACTCTATATACGTATATACGTAGAGTAGCTGAACCGAGCAAAAAGTCGTCTTGTCCATAGAGAGAGAAAGAAGATGATTTTGATACTCCTTTCTCTTTTTAACTTTTTATATCCGTCAGCAACGTCACGCGTCAACGAATGAAGAAGCCAATCAGATGATTATACGTTATACAAAATCATGTTCTTCCTCTTTCTTACGCGACGACATTTTCATTTACGTAGGCGCTCATGGCTCGCGTAATCTGTGTATATATTATATCTATACTCATACATCGGTCGCCTGTCTCCGTTGACTGCCGCTGACACTGGACACGGACTGTTACCTATGGTTTCTCAGGCTTGTTTAGTATGCTAATTTAATTATTCAGTATACAGCCAAACAGGCGCCTAACTAGATTTTCAAAAAATCATGGCATTTTATCTAGCGCTCAATTGTACTATTGATCTTAATTTAAATTTAAAAATTCGGTTTATTAGTGCAGATAAACGGTTTGGCGTTTAATGTAACTGTCGTTACGAACGAGATTTAAAATGGCGCCAAATATGTCTGATAGAGATAAGCGGTAAAAAGTTTTTTTTTCTTATGTTTAGCCAGTGACAGTTCTATAGTGTTGCCCGTGACAGCCAATTATAACAAAATTAATACTTTAGCACGGTCATAACAGGTGAGGAATTCAGTGTTATAAATTTTTACGATTTTCTAGTTTGGTCTTTGTTTTTTTTAAATAAAGTTTTAAATTTCAGTAAAGATAATCATTCGCTTTATATGTAGTTTTATTAAATTTGTAGTCTCTTTTTTTATCTATATTTTACCGTCTCGAGCTTGAAGTAGTGTTTTTTATTATACGTAAGTAATTATATGATACAAATATGTATGTAC
>DWEI01006385.1:0-10138 GCA_018245875.1 Mysoria ambigua | reverse complement strand
GACCTCTCGATCGGCAGTCGCACTTGTAACCAACACGACCAACGAGGCAGTCAATCGGGAATAATGAATGATCACATGAACTTACAACTTAAAGTAATTCGTTTCACAAGTAATAAATAACGAAGAAGGCGATAAGATAAATATTAGTTGCAAATCCTCAGCGCGGCGTCCACCGCGCAGTTCACAGCTTGGCGTTAGCTGTCGCGAGCAGCTGAGCGATGACGCCGGGCCAATGTCGACAAGCCACTCGCTCGAGATGTGGCGGGTGCGCGATAACGTTATCGGCGTCGAGAGTGAACTATTCTAATTATAAAGTTCGACGGCGGCGACGGTCGAGCGCGCCGATGTGCCGAGCTATGTGTGCGGCTTCGATCGCTGCAAGTTTAACGGCGATGAAATCACGAGGAACTTAGTTTCTCTATGTGTCTCGATTCAATTACATGTGCGCTTAATTTTCGTCTCAAATCACTTAAAATGCACGTGTTATTAACAGCTTCATTCGTTGATCTCGTGGTTCCGAGGGCGGATGCTGAGAAATAGTTCTTGGATTCGATTCCTAGGTCGGACAAAGAATTATAAGGTACATAGTGGGACCCTCTAATACCTAATGGGATCCACAACAAAAGTGGTTAACTGTGGGAATGTATTACACTCCTCTGCCCACATCTCGCAGACAGAGGCGTGAGGTTAATTTAAAATACAACATATGTGAACGTTAATGATAATATAAAGAGCAGTAGTAAAGTATCAGAATGAAATATCGAATGCTTATAAGATGCAGTGACCGTCCAGTATTCGTATCCGAACAAATAAACAAACTTATTTCATTTAAACGATACAACAAAACAATTTATCCAACCCACATCCGAGTATGACATTACACAACAGTGACATAAAAATACAGTTCGCGTCACACACACACACAGAGTCGTGTGACGATGTAAGCGAGAGCCTGCGGCCCGCGGCGTCAGAGCGCGGACGCGACGCGCCGCTGCGCCGGTGCTTCGCCCGCAGGTTTCCTTGTTTAGGTTCCGCCGATATCCTGTACGTGTTTTATAAGATTGTAAGCGCTAATGAGATGGTCAGCGCTTACTTAGACACACGTTGACATATGTTACTCCATGCAGAGTTTATATGGTTGATTTGGTTTTTATGAGCGTTTTTTTTTCAATTATTGTTATCGTCAACAAACCATTTAACCTTCGACTGTTCAACGTGGGTCTTCTCTTGGAATGCGAATGGTGTATTACCTTAGCAATTTTCATTCTGAAGGTCAAAGTTGCCGAAAGCAGGTTGATAAATGTTATCCATTTTTGTAAAGAGATGGGTGCCATGATTAGAACTCAGGACGCGCGAAGTGGAACGGTGAATTTTAAACCACTAAGCTATGTTACCACGATAGCTATGTTATCTTCGTGGTAACCTATCAAAGGGTTAAGTAAATATTAGCTTGTCTAGGTAAATCGCAATGCGAAATAGTATGTGGCAATCTGTACTTCGCAAAGCGTTCATTACGTCACAGCAACGAATACCCCCATAGCTGAGTACAGCATCGATATTCAAAAGTTCGTTCACATTGCAGTCTAGTTGCAATAATATGAAATTCGCATTCGAATATTCCTATGCAAAATTTTCGATTGAAATGAACGATCCTCCTTGAAAAAAAATTTTTTTCCAAACAAAGATAAGTACGGTTTTATTTTACCAGAGGCAGCACTATTGTTCAATTTTTAAAGCTTGCTCCGAATATATTGAGTAGCGCACGTAAGCGCAGTTGGCGCGAAAGTTTTTTTTCACAGTTTATCGAATAGATATTGCAATTGTATTTTGTGCCAGTTTCTTTTCAGTTGCTATCAAATATTACTTAAACGTAAAAAAAGTAACTTCACGGCTGTAATTCCCGAAGAGGTAGGCAGAGCAATGCAGAACACTTCCACGTTTCATCGGTTACGTTTACGTCCCATAGTGGGACGTAAGCGTAGGTGGTAAGCTTATTGCCATGCATCGGGCACATATCGAGACTGTCAACCACTATTAGAAGTCCACTTAAGATTTTGCAGGAGAAAAAAATTTAATTAGAAAATTTTGTAATGTTCGATACGGGACCTCCTGATCGGCAGTCGCACTTGCAACCAACACGACCAATAACTTAAACGTAATTATTGAAACAGCAATAGATAAGATATTTGTGAAGTTGCTTATTATATAATGATAAGGAATCTTTAATATAAGAAATATTTTTATACTTTATATTTATTTATTATTTTCACTGTTTTTCGAGGATTAAGAAGAGGAGAATGCCATTACGCAACATTGTATACATTAAAAATAAAGTAATGTAATAGCCAGAAAAAATATTCTTTTTGGAAAGGCCAATCTCCTCTTATCGTCAGGTTTTGTTGCAGAGTTGTAATTGTCCCAATTGCAAATTGAACAATATGTTACAATATTTCCATATGTATGCATCATAGGAAAGCTTAGTCTGTAAAAGACCATACACTCAATATATTATGAAATTTGAAAGAGAACTTTTGGCTTAGCTAAAGGGTAGCAAGGTTATATGCGATGTTGGCGACATGACCCATCCGGGCCACGAGCAACGGTGATTGGCGGCGTTCCAAATTCAAATGGATTAAATTGCAGTCGAACTACGCAAGTGAAAACGATTTAAAAAAACTCTTATGCATATTTGGTGCGTAGATGGGAAAATCCACCACAGTATGATTTATATTCACTTATAAAGTATTAGTATTACTTTTATTATTGTTATGTCTCCACTTCAGGTCCCTTAAGGGGTAAACAGAGATCAATAACTGCCTATTATATTTATGCTTATAAACCAGACGTGCTTTGTCTACGCTGGTCACCCTATTCAAACATCTCTGCATCATTTTTCTGCACTTTCTTGTATTTTACGTAATATCATGTCTACGATCCTTAAAATGATAGGCACAGAAATATAACATGCTTCCACATTTCACCAGTTATGTTTACGTTTACTCAGAGCCACTACAAAAAAATCCTATTAAAACATACACTAAAAAATCCAGTATGATAACCGGTCCGGCATTCGAACACTAAAAAATCCAGTATGATAACCGGTCCGGCATTCGAACCCGGGAACTATCGATCAGCAGTTGCGCTTGTAACCACTCGACCAACGAGGCAGTCATTGTCCTTCGTCCTCTTTTTTATATCTGTTACAAATGTTATTTTGATTACATTATCTTGTTATAGTTTAAATTGATTGAATTCAGTTAAAGCGTTTTGTTTCCGTGAAGACAGATATTTTATGCACATACATTTTGTCACCTAAACAAGACGCCCAGAAAAGATCCTGTTAGGATGGATAGATCTAACTGCGACCAGACTCTTATACAACCTTCATATATTTTCACACCTTTCTTCGACACCATCTTACTCCTTTTCTTTTATTTTCAACGTTACTCATCGCATCACGCTTTGATCATTAGTGGATTGCGTTATAAATTATTTAATCATATTTATATGTGTTTGGTTACATTCAATCTCTTTGAATTTAGAGATCTGCGTTTGTGTGTCTAGCTAATCACAGTCACACATACAATCCTATACGACGATGCGTTTAATATTCAATTGTTTTTTTGTACTAATTCAAGTTGTTTTGAGAATGATTACAATACGATAGTAACAATTCCAAATGTATAATATATATTTTGCTATATCAACATGTATTGGTTTGCAATATGAAAATGTATAAAAAGGTCACAGTGTACGCGTAATAAGGTCATTAGTGATGTCCGGTCAGGGTCAGGCCGCGCCGCCGTAGCGCGCGTCAGCTGCTCCGCGCCGCGCCGCCCGCTGGCAAACCACTCGCAGACCGCACGTCGCGCGACACCGCCGTGGGCACCGCTGAATGTAACGTTCACCACGCGTCTAGTGTAGCGTACAAGTTATCTTGAATACGTAACATCACACCTGTAATCGCTAAAGGGGTAGGTTGAGTGCAGTACATTCTATTCCCACGTTTCACCAGTAACGTTTAGTGTATCGCCAATCCGACCGCCTATCTTACATGATGATGATCTATGTTTCTTAAATGATTCGATGACCATGCTGGTTCTCTTTTCGAACTTCGATTTTTATATTAGCCGCTTGAAGTCTGCGTATGTGCCCGGTGGGAGTGTACTCCACTCCTCTGCCTACTTTATGTGGATGAAAGGACTGATGTTACGTTTCATTCGTTCTGTCTACAGTCGCCTACTTTCTCGCTTGTCACTGATTTCGTAATACGACTTAAATACTCTATTTTATAGTGTTCTCTTATCTTTTCTACGCTTTATAATTCCCATTGCAAATAATACTCGGTATGAAGTATGAATATAAATAATTCGGTATGAAGTATGAATAATTAGATTGTACTAAATTCAACGAAGGTATGGTATTGACTAGTAAATGGCTTTTGATAGAAAACTTAAGGTTGTTTTAAAGTATAAATTTTCAGAGAGGATGAAAGTGACGAACAATGAAGTATAGTATAATTACTTAATTTCACATACAAATGCTATGGAAATTTTGGGGTACATGCTATTTGAAATTTAAAAAAAATCAAGAAAGAATGTACTGACTACCTAGAATATTGATGCATTGCCTATGGTCTCAGTATGTATACTTACGAGTGGTTGGGGTTTAACAACGATCCAATATTATTTCTAAACAAGATAAATGTATATTTTATACGTGTGAAGGCGGAGCAAGAATACATTCCTCGTATTCCGGATACAGGGGGTCGTGAAAGACGACTAAACCCGGCGCTGACGGACGCGGTACGGCTCGTCGTATGCACAGCTGGCCGGCTATAGGTACTTTCATCTGTCCGAGAGGCTGAGCTCCGTGATCGTTTATCCGCATGCCCAGCGTGGGGATTACCGATATAAGCCCACAGGGGAGACTTAGATCCAGTCTTGAATTACAATAGGCGGATGATGATGACGGTGTTATAATTTTAATAATACAGGTGAACTCCATAATGATAACTGATGGAAAACCTGAGTTCTGCACTCCTTTGTCTGCCTCATCGAAACGGTACAAACGTGATGTTGCGTACAACTACCTCTATAATATACAGAGCTTGTGTTATGGGAACGGAACGATTGATAGGCTACTTATCAGAGTTGTTGAGGAGCTCCGTAACCGTAACCGAAGGGGCGGAATCTAAATGAGATACGCTATGGCACATTGTTATTGATCGGTTAAGACATAACCCTCGCGAGTCCTTTGCATAAATACCCATAACCGAAATTAATCAAAACTAACGGATAATCCGAAATGATTTCATATTCGTATCCGTATCCGAATCCGGTGTTATAATTATTCCTTTATCCGTATCCAATCCGTAACCGCAATTTCATATTCATAACATTTCTACTGCATTTATGGAAATAAATACATACAATAGATGCAATGTTTCTTATTACATAATCAGCCTTTTTCTGTCCGTGCATACTACAATATATTATATATAACTGTACGTAAACAACTTTCCCTATCATTATACAATGACCATACGAACGCTCATATCGGTGAACGTGAGTGAACCTGTGGCAGAATCACGTGTATGTTCAACTAACCCAAATCGTAATAATAGTTCGGTCACGCGTGGCTCGAGGGAGTCAGTTTATCTTCGGACCACCCACGACCTGGGCAAACGTTCTGTGCGATGGCATAATTGCGCCGAACAATGTTGAGTGATTGTTGTGAATTAAAACATTATTAAACACTCTACTGCTATTTTATCGTTACACCAGACCATTTTCGACGTAGGCCGAGAGATTCCATGTGGTTCTTCTCTAATCCACGTTCTCCTTACACAGCCACGCCGGTTCGGAGATTAATAGTATATGCCCGGATACAATGACAATGGTTCTCGTACAATTAATGGTTGATGTTTAACTATGGCATTAGGCTGATGATGATAGTATTTACATAGTGTATGTCAGTATAAATGTAGGACCATTAATGCGATGTTTATTAAGAAGCGTAGCAAATGAGTTGTGGAATCTAGTAACATGTATGATTGCGATAAGTCTCTGGTGACCGTATCATCACGCTTGTAATCCCCGAACAGGTAGGCTGACGAGTGCGGTACACTCGAGCGTTTCGCCAGTTACGTTTACTTCCCACAATGGTTGTGAGCTTATTGCCAATCGCCGGTCTCTGGTCTGTGGGAGCAGATGTTAGAATATCTCGGTAGACTGTATTTTACAAGTGACATACGCATCAATTGTCTAGTGAGACAACTTCCGAGTATTTCCGTACTCTCATTGATTAGTACTACTAATAATCAGTTTAATAACTTCGATAACAGTTATACCGACTTTCCTGTTCAACACGCATAGAGTATGGAGAGTATATCAAAGTACAATATTGTGTTTCAGATAAAACCGTACAAAGACATGCAAACATCAACTGCGTTGTTATCAACTTCAAATATAGTAAACAACAGAATCTATGCACAAAAACATATTCACGCCTTTAGTGCTCGAAGAGGTAGGCAGAAGGGTGTAGTTCTCGCTCACGTTTTATCTTTTACCATTACGTCCCACTGGAATATGGGGGCGAGCTTATTCTTAAATGCAGGCACGGACCATTACTAGATATTTTAACTAGAAAATCTAAGTAAGATTCTAGGTTAGAAAAATACTAATGGTACCCAACATGAGGATTCGAACACACGTACCCCGGCCAGCAGTCGCGCTTGCAAAACCAGTCGGCCAACGAAACAAATAGAAAAAAGGCACATAATGTGAATAGGACATTCCAAGAATGTGGAAATGTGTTAACGAAAATGAAAAATAAAATTAATATGAATTATAATTGATTATATACGTGCATGTATATATGTGCATTGAGAGATAATTATGATACATAGTTATTATACATAATTATCGTTAATTATCTATTGTTTGTCACTTGTTTTTGCCTTGTAGCAATTAGGACGCGCCTGTGAACTGTAGGCGCTTGAAGATTCCAACATTGGAATTGTTTTATTAATTTCAATATAGCAATTTCAATTTCAAATTTTATCGAAATAAAATGTCATAAATAGTGTTCATGCTGTTCTTGCAATTGTATGACAATTGTATGTTTTATGCTGGCATAAATATTGATATGATTTTGTTTTCAATATAAATCTTTTCTTTTCTCCATCGCTACCCTGTCCACAAACCTGTTTTGAAAAAGACAAAATTATTAGGTATACTGTATAACCTATTCTTCGAATGCGAGGGTTAAGAGATGGAGTTGACAAAATGTGAGGAAGACTTCACACATATTTAGACATACTTATGTACATAACATTTTTATATCCGTATCATTTGGTGCCTTTTGCGTACCCTGTAAAAGATGTAGCGCAGCGATATAATAATAATAATAGATGCATATTTTTCTAGGGCAATAAAATCATGTTCATTATGCGAAACGAATTTGTAGTTTCGTTAGAAATGTACATACCGCGTTATACACACTGAATGAAATGTTATTTGCTTTGTAATGAATTTCTGTCATCTTTATCATACGGTACCTGTTCACGTAACAATTTCAGTATATAGCCGTTAACATAACTAATATAAATTAAACATTGTTTCAAAATTATCTTTGATTTCATAGGAATGATATAAAATTATATTCTTCAACCAAACTGCCTGGTATCTGTCATTTGATTGAAAAGTTTTAATGTCTTATCAATTAAAAGTAGCATATTTATGTATACAAATAGTAACTTGGGTTAGTACTTTTATTTATTTATAATATAATACGCATATATTAATCCTGATAACCGACTAGTAACGCCGAACTTGTCTTCCAGATGGCTCAGATCTTAAGCGCGTTAACACACATAGGATCACATTTACAATATCAAACACGTATATAAAGATATTATACATAATATTTCAAAACAGATATATAAACAAAGATTAATAAACAGAATATGAAGAAAACTCACTCAGCCTCTCGGTTCTCCAGCGAGTTGTTCGAGGAGCGCGGCACGAGCGGTCTGTAGCTGGACCTGGTCATGGCGAAGTCTACTCCAATGCAATACACCATGCAGTTGCCTCATGAGCGCACCTTGTCACGCGCAGCGGACGCTCGCGCGGGCGGACACGCGGCTGACGGGCGGCGATGTGGTCCCACAACTGATTACATTACCATTGTTCAGTGTCAATGTTTACAAGTCGCCCGCTTGATAACGACACGCGTCTATCACATATCGAGGACGCAAGTTGTACAATAAGTGGCTTAGCTGTATTCGTAAAACACCGAAAACGATGGTAAAAAAAACTATTTACGTTCGTAAAATTAGGTATTCGTAAATGAACCGATCGATAAAGTTTACTTGGGGTGAAAGCTCCGGCCAGACCACGCCTCCGGGCCGGTTCTGCCAGCTTTCGTGAGCGGACTCAGCGCCATCTATAAGTGCCGGTGGAACGAAGGGTTTTGCTTAATAGCGGCATCTGCAGGTTATATTATAGAAAATTTCCTGTCTAGCATAGATAGATGCTGACTAAATTTGAATGTTAAGAAAGCAATTAATTACTTAATTATATATTCAATGCCCTGAATACATAACAGCACTTAGATATGTAGAGAAAACTTTTAAAGCTTAAGGAGAGAAAATGTAGAAGTATAAAAAAGCTCGTATTAAAAATACAATTTTTGAAGAAACATGATTCTGTGTCGTTTTTTTTTCCTAAACGAAAACCATAAGCTACGTTTGCTATAATTGTACAAATTATAAAATTAAATATAACTTTATAAATATAACCCTTTTTAAATTTACCGTTCGCTTAACCCATTGCTCTTTCAATATATACACAAAATATAACATTTAACACCAATATTTTTATCGTACCCCTGTTGATTAGTAGGTTACTACCAAGTTGGCTGAATGGAGATCGATAGATATCGTGCACTCTAAAGAGTATATTCTTTAGCGTGCATGCGTAGGATTTATTATACTTACAATAAAAATATTTGTATTTTAGTATCGTTGTTGATAACATTCAACAATAATTCTATTTTATTTGATAATTGTAAATGTGTTTTTGTATTTTTTTATAGAATCATACCAAGTGTTAGCAAGGAACAAAGCGTTAGGATTAGTCTTGTGGAGGCCTATTGGTCAATGTAATCATTTTACATCAAATATAATTACTAAGCTCGACATGTAGGTACGATAACGTGATATAATAAAGCGTTAAAAGTTCTGAAGGAAATCCAAAGGTACGCTAATCTGTTCGAAATGTGTATGGAAAGCAAATGTAAGATTCTGAATGCATGTCAATTTAACTCTCACAGCGCGGTTTGTATGTATGTATTAGAAAACAAGGAAATAAATTAAGTTGCTAACCTTGTGAAATACCAGTAAAGTGCGATTTTATTCATGTATTTCTAAATCCACTACATGTACTCGTGCTTATGTAAAAGTTCCTCATATTTATAAGGTACATTAATTGTTAATTTAATATAACCATAAGTAGTTTACTTGAATATTGTTATCTTTTATATGGTTTTCTTGCTCTCACGCGTCTCTTGCTCGGTGTCGCTGGTTTTACTGTTGTCTTCGTCGTTTTCTTTGGCAAAATTTTCCAATTCTTTCTCGGCGTTTTTCAGATCCTCTTCTGTTATGTTTAAGTCCGGGAAGCGTCTCTGCAAAACGTATTGAATCACTTCGATATAAGAATCAGTGGTAAATTTAGATTTTTTACGAGAATTTCGAGAAGTCTGTACATAATCGTACGTATAAATAGGCAAAAAAAATTCTTCATTGCTAGTAACACATATGAATTAATTTAAATTTCAAATATTTTAAAGGATTATACGAGTATAGTACACTCCTCTACCTACCTCTTTGGGGATTACATGCGTAATGTTATGATTTATAGCAGTTGAAAATGTAAAAATAAAATCGATCGGTCGAATCGTTTGAACATTATAGCACTTTTTATATCTCGCGTGAGATTAGATACGTAGAGCAAACGATAAGTGATTACTAAAGTATTATCCGAATGTTTCTGATAAGGACAGTGGCCTCAATATCCTATTAACAATCGACATATTATTTTCGTAAAGGAGTGAACTGCATAACCAAGACGTTATG
>DWEI01006384.1:0-10139 GCA_018245875.1 Mysoria ambigua | reverse complement strand
TTATTATATTGACTTAATTATTTTTACTTCCTATTTACATTTAAACATGTATTTACTTTTTATATATTATTCATAAAGTATTTTAATTGTATTACGTGTTATTAAAACACTACTAAGAAATAAGTGAAAAAACAATTTTTTTCGGCATTATTTGTTGGGTTTCAAATATTACATTGCATATAATATAAATAGGGGAACACTTAATAAAAGGAAGCGGATGTTGTAGATATTGCCATATAAAACATCGTGTTCCTCACAGTTTATTAATTTATATGAGTGATACATTACATTGACTTTAATTATCAGAAATGATTATACATTTTAGGTAACGTAAGTATTAGACCTATTTTAGACAATAAGGAAAGAATGGAAACTGCATAAATATTTAATTTATTTTAATTATCCTTAAATAATTTAGTATATAAACTTCTCAACATGATTTAAATACATTGCGTATGTTATACCTTTTCTTTAAATATAACAAGTTTTTCTGCATAAATTATCATACATAGTCATACTGCAGATGTGCATCATTGCACCCATAGTATTACTAGATAACATTTTACTCTTCGTTATACGCGTCCTTTTGAGCACTTCGGTCGTTTCTAATTATTTCTACCACATACAGTGTTTCCACCTCTTTTTATAATAAAATAAGTTCTGTGGTAGTTTTAATTTAACTCTTAAAACAAATTATCTGAAGGATTCATATTATATGCTGAATAAAAATACAGTGATAAAAACATTTATGAGTTATAAATCCTGCAATAAATACTGCAGCGACCAAATAATACATTTTAATTAATATGGTAGAAAAAAGTTAAGCGTCTATCCTATTTTCAGAACTGACATATTAAAACCTTTTAAAATGACAGCTTGATTTGGTTTGGTTTCCGCTACTGTGCTATTGTGCTATTTTTTAGTTTTTGATACGATAATTTTCAGAAAATGTCCATTTCTACTGCTACAGGTACTATAACAAATTGAACACTTACTTATTTGATTTTAAGTTTGCATAATAATACATATTTTGTATCAAACATGATGAAAGAGTGTTTTCGGAGCAATGCCATGGAATCCCATATGGCGGTCCATACTCCACATGATTTGGTGACGCTATACAATAAACTAATGTATTGGCTCCAAGTTATACTTTAAGGATTGGAACAAATCACGCTGTTTTCGCTTTAACTTGAGGTTAAACTAGTACTTCGTCTACCGTTAGGTTACGATTATATTCTACAATTTTACGATCTTCCTGACGTTTATATGGACGA
Source organism: Mysoria ambigua (assembly GCA_018245875.1). Taxonomy (NCBI): domain Eukaryota; kingdom Metazoa; phylum Arthropoda; class Insecta; order Lepidoptera; family Hesperiidae; genus Mysoria; species Mysoria ambigua. The sequence continues at coordinate 8,862 of DWEI01006384.1, read as the reverse complement.
CGCACATAGGCTACTCCTTCGTCTCAAATAATCCTAAACCTTAAGGTTCTGTAACTTTATCCAAAATCACACACTAGCAGTTCAATAAATTTCGATAAACAACTAATGTTTTGTTTATTTTGAATCGCCATAAGCTGTTAAATTCGCCCGGTGGGCACCGGTAATCCTAGAGGAGAGCAACTCCTAGCTGAATATTTTTTATCAAAGTGCCATTGCCTTTTAGCACAACTTTTTTTATTTACAGATGATCGGACTGAAGGGGATGATGATACATCACAAGAAAGCCATCCTAAAGATGACAGCAGTGATTCTGAAAATGAAGATGCACCCCAAAATCAAAATGGGGTATCGCCAGTACCAGAAGTGCATGAAATTACAAGTGATGATGAAGATTGTGTGGTGACTAACGATGATGAGTCATCAAATTCTAGTACAGATACTAATGAAAGTTCAGAATCGTCGCAACAAAGTAATAAAGATGAGGAGAAGCAAAAAGAACAGGAACCATTGGAAAATGGAGGAGAAGAATCTGATGTAGAAGAAGTATCTGTGGAAGATCCTCTGAATCAATCTACAAGTAAGCCTAAACCTATTGTCATTAATGATACTAAAGGCTTGGCAGAACTGGCCTCCAAGCAAACTGTTACAAATGAAACAGAACAGAATAAAGAGCCAACAGTAGTTATAATAGACACAAATACTATATTATCTGGAAAAACACCTGCACCAGTGCAGACCAAGGCACATACAACTAGTGCAATTGAAGCACGAAATCTCTGTCAGAGCATAGCAGCTAGGGGTACAACTATAACTCCAGTGAAAGCACTTTCAACTACACGAAACAACACCCCAGCTCCAGTGCCCAATATATTACCTTCTCTTACTGATGATATGTTTGTTGTTGAAGCACCTTCATTTATTGTTCCATATGTTTATGAAAAGCCATCTCTTAAACCATTCCGTGAGTTTGTTGATAAGTTAGGCAAAGAATTGGAGGAACTGAAACTGAAAGAATGCCAAGAGCGTTTGGCTAAGGAGATGGCTGAAAAGGAAAGGAAAGACAAAGAAAGAAAGGAGAAAATTGCAAGAGGGGAGCCAGTAGAAGAAGAACATACTGATGAAAAAAATGCAGATGAAGACAAGGAAAGGAAGGCAGAGAAAAAACAAAGGCGTAGAAAGAGGAATGAAGAAGATGATGACTCTTGGGATGGAGAGTCTTCAAGTGAGACTGAAGATGAAGCAATGAGTGATGATGACACTGTTATTATTAAAGAAAAGGATGATTCCATGCCCACTATAAGAGACCCTAATACACAAATCACCAAAACTGTTGGTGGTAAGTCCGATAGCTATTTTGATTGCTCATTAGGCCAATTTTTTATCAACATTGGACTTAACTTTGTCCAAGAGTATGTCCAAAGTGATTTATTAAAACAACAAAATCGTAAATTATACAAAGAAAAGAAGTCAGGACGTAGTACCAAAGCTACAGAGACTGCTATAGTGTCACTCACACAAAATTTGGAATTCAGCAAGAGAACCAATGCTCCTTACGCTTTGCAGCAAAGGAGGTGTGAATTTTGCAGTTTCCAAACTGAGTCTATGTTAGTACTAGCTCATCACTTAGAAGCGCCTCACATGAAAAATAACATTTACAAATGTAACACATGTCCTTTCGAAATACGTAGTCCTCATGATATTCTATTTCATATGGAGGCTGAACATAACATAAGGGGTAGATTGGAAAGGGCACCGGCTTATCAGCAGTGTCCAAATTGTCACTTTGAAGACAACAGTAAAACTAAGCTCGCACGCCATTTGATCGCTTGTGCTAAGAAGTTCAAACCAGACTTCAACCTAGGTCCTCCAATAGAATGGGAGCCTCCGGCGAAAATACCAAAACTGACTAGGGCACGTAATAATGCTGTAGGACCATATCAAACTAATTTTAGCCGCTCACAAGTGGGTATGAGCAACTTGGGTCGGCCTCCTCTCAATGTTACAAACTCTATGATGCCTGGTGCACCTATACTTGGCAGGCCTCGTGGACGACCTCCTATGTCCACACCAAATAGGGCACCTGTATCAGGAGTGCCAATCATGCGCAGTGGAGTGATGATAATGCACAACAATCCTCCATCTGGAGCGACCATATCTAATTATTCTATTATACAAAATAGCCAAGGCAACAATCATGCATCAGCTACACCTAAGATTTCGATCACACCACTACCTCGTGCTCCACAGCCCTCTTCATCACAGACTTCACAAAATTCTAAGGCATCATTCGTTATCTGTGAAATTTGTGATGGATATATAAAAGATTTGGAACAGCTGAGGAATCACATGCAGTGGATACATAAGGTAAAGATTCATCCAAAAATGATATACAATAGACCACCTTTAAACTGTCAAAAATGCCAGTTCAGATTCTTCACAGACCAAGGTCTGGAAAGACACTTATTGGGTTCTCATGGACTAGTGACAAGCTCAATGCAGGAGGCCGCCAATAAGGGGAAAGACGCTGGCAGGTGCCCAGTATGCGGCAGGGTGTATCAGTGGAAGCTGTTGAATCATGTATCTAGAGACCACAACATGACCTTGAAGCCAGCACATTTATCGTACAAGTGCACAGTGTGTACCGCTACATTTGGTATGTACAAGCAATTTGAAAATCATGTGTATTCTGCTCACAGTGTTGTCGCCAAACGTGTTATGGATAAAAGTAAGACTAGTACCTCTAAGCCTAATGACGCAGACCCATTGCTCAAGCCATTAAAAATCAGTGATGAAATCACCATCATACCCCAACCCACAAAGTCAACGGTGACGATTACTGCGAAAGGCAAATAGCATCTATCGTAGGGGAGTGTGAGAGCTGTTCCAACAGCTTATATCATGTATCCAGCCTGCTTTACACTTCCGCCGTTTCAAGCAGTATTGTGTAAATAACCCTAAGCTACATAATATCATTCTTATTTAAAATTTAATAAGCTCAGGACGCAGAGACATAGAGACAGTTTACGTAGATACAATGCCAAGTGTGACTGTTATATTAATGAGAGATACAAAACCAACTACTTGATAATGATAAAATAGTGTAAGTTGTAAATTTTTCAGTGTATAAATTTGCCACATAGATATTCAAATACACTTGTATCTTGTGATTTACGTGATGTTAATATCAGTAATATCATATCCTACTATGTATTTATGAATTGTATGCTGTCCTGCTATTTTTATAAGTCACAAAAAAATATATTGAAATAATAATTAAAGATCTGTTTTCTCACTACAAAATAGATAGTTGAAATACATACATAGCGGATGTGACACATAGGTGTAAGTCATGTTCATGATTAATAATTTATTGTTTTCTTAGTGAAATCACATTTTCTCTTGGACTATATCAGATGTAATGTCTGCCTATTTAGTTAATGTTACTTGAATAATGTATTTGAAATGATCCAATATGTATGTAAAAAAATGCATAGGTAGACATTGTAAATGTATAATAAATTGAATACAACCACATAGGTATTATGTAAGTTAAATATTTTAGTTGTAAGTTAGATTTAGATTACTGAATTACGAACACATTGTGCACCACCCGCCATGAACCCACGTGTTTTTGGATACAAAGTTATATAACACATCAGTCTTATTTAATACTGATCTCAGGATGACTGACGTGTTAATTTGGTAAATGTTTACTAAATCGTTAACGTACTTATAGAACTGAGGATGACGTATTTTTTATTTAATTGAAAAAAAGACCATTGTATTGTTAATTTAATCGTGCATTAACCGATGAAAGTGCTGATGTGGCAGAGGAATCTTTTTAAATTAAGTGTCTTATTAGATGGATGGCCTTCTTTTGTCTTAAGAGTGCTTTTAAAGAAATTGTTGCGCGATTTCTTACAGGTGATTGTCAATGTCCCCTTTATTTTCCTGAAATAAATGATATCTGTGAAATTTGCTTTTATGTTATTTTCTATATACATTTCCCACACGTCTCTATTATTTTTATTAAATGTATAACTTTAAAATGATTGTAGGGCTGCTACCTATTAAATATAATGTAAACAAGTAACAACAAATGTCAAGCCGTTGTAATTTCATTTATAAACTAAATTGATACGTTTAATGAACATAATACTCTTTAGTCTTCATATTTAATCTATACAGAAATGTATGCAAAGAATGTTAATAAAATACTATTTAGTATCAAACTGTGTGTCTCATTGAATAACCTTTAATATAAAATTGATAAAATAGTAAGACCGTATAAAATAATGAACTACTTATGAATTATGTTCTACCTAGGTACATGCGTAATATTTCAGCGGCCATTTTGTTTTTGTGTCGTGTCGTCATCAATTTCTACGTCACGTGTTAAGATTATTCGGGAGAGGTCATATAATATCATAGGAAAATATAGTGGCTGTTCTTATATAAGTAGTATGCTATAGAATAAAATTTGAAACATATAATTTGGGAGTACATTCAATAATTATTTCAAAATTATATCTAAATGAATAGCATAATACACATAATTCGCGTACCTAGATACATTCGCTGACACTTGAATAAAAGGGAATGTTAGTCAATTCTAAGCTTAAAAGTAAAACAATTTACGTAGGTTGCTTATAATTATTGGTGTAATATTGGCTTGTATTTAAGGAGGTGGCGGGTGCACAGGTTTTACTAGTTACCCTTGAGCCCGTTCATTTAATTATGTAATCACCTATTTCATAACACTATAAATACTAAAGATAAATAGGTACTTATATATAAATAATGCCTAGATGTTATGCTTAATATGGAGTATAGAGGACTCATCGACTGGTGCAGGTCAGCTACTCTCAATCTATTTATCAACATCTTGAGTTAACTAAAAAATATTATTTGCGTATTTTAGTTTTCACCTGTTAAAATACTCGACGTACCTGTACATTACACTTAGATTAATAAAAATGCTCTGCGCCACTCTGAAGCTTAGAATCAAGACTGTAATTCTCGAAAATGTTGGCAGAGAACTGTAGTTCACTCCAACATTTCATCTGTTTACGTTCCTCTACGGAATAGTGGAAGGGATGGAATAGGTGGTGAGCCTATTGCCATACATCGGGCATAATTTCAGACTTTGAAACACCATTAAAAAATCCAAATTAGATAAGTGCAATAGTGTCCGACTTGGCATTGGAACCTAGGACCTCCCGAACGGCCGTCGCGCTTGCAACCAACAACACCAACGAGGCAGTCACAATAGTGTCTCCATCTTGCTTTAATATAAATGTGTCATAACATTAATAACACGCAACACGCATATATAAAGATGTGTCAGTATCGGTCGGTTAACTTTTATTTACACATCTTACTGTCATCCAATAGCATTAAATGCATTTCAAAGTTCTATGGGAAGGTTAAAGTTAACTTGGTGTGCTGAACATTATCTTAGTCTTTAAATCTAAAGGCTGTTATGGTGACTGTGACTAGCTCTTAAATATCTAATGTAAGTGGTGTGTGAATTCATGATTTGTAAATAATAGCATAGCATTTGAGTATCGCTGATGTATAGAGAGAACTGTTCTGAAGGTCCGTGTACTTTGTCTCTTTCTTTCACGATGAAATTTCCGTGAGCAGAAAAGGGACAACGTTAGTACATAAGTACTTTTGTACTGTTCCATGTATAAAAAATTAGGAACGCTGCGCAGCGCGGTCTTAATAATAAGATAGGATATCTACCTACTCGAGTAGAATGTTCTAGAGGCGACACGATTTTAGTACCATCCACATTGTGGGTTTCAAAAGTTCATTCATATATACTTTTGAAGTGAAAATATTATGTAATATTTTTGTACTGGAAAATTAGCGTATAATATATTCCTACATCTAACCCCGCATAGCGCCAATTCTCATTATGACTTAAAGGGCGTGAACTTCAAACACATTGACATAAAACATTGAACGTTATAATCCAGTACTTAGATTAGGAACAGAAAATTAAACCAAATTTATAATGGTAGTAAATATTGTTTCAGAAATTAAATAAAGTACGTATACGTTACAGACATACTAATTCCATGTTTATCTTCGAAGATAGGGTTTATAGTCTTTATAGTCAATTTTATAAATGATGCGACAACCCTAGAATAAATGCAGTAATGCAAAGATAAACAAAGTTTTCGAACATTTCCGTAAAAAGTTTCCTAAGCATTTCATGACTCGACAAAGCTTAAGCCGATTGATAGGTTTTTTAAAGTACTAATCCTGAATATAACCCCAGTTATTCACGCACAACATATTTAATAGTAAGTTTTAGTGTGCTTGAGTTGCAGTGGAGTTGGATTCATTTACTGTTCACAGGCCCCTGAGCCCAGCCTTAGGGCGGCATAATAACAGGGGCAGAAAAATTAGGGAGAGGGGAGCCCATTGAATATTTTGGAAATGAATACAATTTCTTGTGATGACTACTAGTCAGGGAATTAATTTTTGAAGATGTAAGATACTCCACAAATAAGCTATTGTACGTTTTTCATTGACTGATAAGACTAGGGCGAATTATAAAACATTACTTTACATTTTAAGATTAGAGGAAAAAAAATGTACAAAAATTCTTATGAAAATTTTTTATTATTCGGAATTTCGTCAAAAACAAAAATACCCTCTGTATTTACACTTTTAGTAATGTTATATTAATATACTTTTACATAAATGTTCTATATTGAATCACTTATAGCATAGAATTAAATAGTGTATGACTGCCTCAGTGGTCGTGTTGGTTGCAGATACGACTGCCGATCAAAAGGTCCCGAGTTCGATTCCCGGGTCCAACACTACAAAATTTTCTAATTTAGATTTTCTAGTAGTGGCTCAGAGCCAGGAATGTGCCCGATGCATGGCAATAGGCTCACCACCTATTACATAGTGGGAAGTAAACGTAACCGGTAAAACGTGGGAGTGTTCTGCATTCCTCTGCCTACCTTTTCGGGGATAACAGGCGTGAAGTTACGTTTAATTATTTACAAAAAGTGCAATGTATTTAATTATATTGGTTTTACATTTGTAAGAGGCGACTAAATCCGGCGCTGGCAGATCGTGATATGGCGTCAGCCTAGACACAGCTAAATGACCTGGCCGTGTGGATAGCATCTCAGGCAGTGCGAGATACTGCGCTCTGCTATTCTCAACCCGCATTCCCAGCGAGGGGGTTACAGCCATAACTTCTCAGGGAGCCATATGTCCAGCAGTGGACTGCGACAAGCTGACTCGGGCAGACTTTGCAATTAAGTAGAAACAACTTTGAGGGGGAAGCTATGCATCCAGCTGGGCTAGACAGCATTTGGCAACCTTCTTGGAGTCTTCTCGTCGTCCATACTGCAGTCCATGAAAAGAAAAGTTTTCAGTACGTCCTACCTATCACGATATGCAGAGTTGAAACGAAGACGCTCTCAGTACGTTTAGCCCACCAGTTTAAGGTCGCTCAGCGAGCTATGGAACGGAGACTATAACGATCGAGAATTTTAAAACTGTTCCTAATGGATTGCTTCTAATAAGATAAAGTTTTAATCTGAAGTGCAATTATTACCGTAAAATAATTTCAATCCGTTGATAGTTTCTTTTCTTAATTTATTTTTGAAAAAATAATATAAATTGCATATATAGAAGTAATGTGTGAGCTAATAACTCATAACAATAGCTTTACAATAGGGGCTAATGTGCTTTACGTATTTACTATAGTATCGTTACTAATCCACTTGTGGGTAGGCTCATTTGGTAGAAATTAGCGCCATCTGTTGTTAAATAGCTAGCTGAAATGTGATAAAAGGTCTGCGCCATCTAGATTCTAAAGTCACAAATATTGAAAATAATGTTGTGATTATCTTAAAGAGGGCATCACTAAAGAGGGCATGGAACCACTGTTTAAATCATTGGTTTCAAATTCCAAAAACTTTTAAAAAGGGCATCACTAAAGAGTTCATCACTAAACACATCACTAATCAATATTTATTCACAGAAAAAAAAACAATATTAACAATAGTAATATACGTTACGTATAGGAAAAAAAAGGTTTATTGTATATAGTTTGAGTCTTCAAAATTCGTCATATTAAACTTACCCACAGTTGCAAATATGCTTGCTTATATGTATTAGCGTTCAGAATTTTGAATAAAAATAAATTCAAGTAAGTGATGCCTAATGTATGATCTTAATAATGTACTAAAAAATATCTGTTGTTGAAACTCCAAGAACTTTTAAAAGAATGGAAACTGACGGTTTCCAATAAATTTAAATATGTTTGGGGGAATCCTTGTAAAATGTCGAAAGTATTTTGCGGTGATACGACGTATCACTGTTAAATAATAGTCAGATTGCTAAACGAGCTACGGCTATATTTTTGGAATTGGTACGTTATATATACGTTATATACGATCGGTAACAAACTTGCAGTTATCTCCTTATATAGACAGAGTATTAACAATTTAATGGATAATTTACTACATAAACAAAAACATGTATAATTTATTATTATCATCAGCAATCTATATGAGTCCACAGCTGGACGTAAACCTTCCCTAAGGTGTTTTTGGTTCAAATACGCCTTCATGGTTTACGGCGAGATGTTACATTTTATATTTTAATCTCTAGTTTAGTCTAGATAACAGTGGATACAGTAATCCTCATAAATATAATTAGTGATTGAAAATTGTTACATGTCGCATCAACTCAGCTGGTTTTTTTTATTTTTATCAGGCCAAGGACCATATAGCATGAAATTAAAATGTAACTTTACGCCTGTAATCCCCGAAGGGGTAGGCAGAGGAATGCAGAACATTCCCACGATTCACCGGTTACGTT
>DWEI01006383.1:0-10139 GCA_018245875.1 Mysoria ambigua | reverse complement strand
GTTTTTGAGTGGCCGGCGGCCCCCCCGATCTCCCCCCCTTCCCCCCCCCCCCCCCTCCCGCCTTTTTTATGGACCCCCCCCCCCCCCCCCCTCTCCCATACATCATTAACCGGTAGGGGGTGTCGCACAAACAATCTCGTTCCAGTTTCGCAAGGGACCGGTTGATAGTGCGAGTAGAGGATTCGTTACAGCGAGACCTCGAGTGGTAGCCATTGTGAGTCGAGGACGTCTGCGCCGTTGTGTCCGAGATGTAGATAATTGCCCCCGCTGCCTGCGAAGGGAAAAAAATGTACGCCGATGGCTGAAATCATTGTTTCGTGAATTTCGATACGTGCAGTATATATTTCAATTGTTCAGTTGTATGCATTCTTCTTATCCAATCCGGAATTTCTGTTCATTCTATTTATTGTACTTTTTCTTTTTCTTCATTGTACTCTTCATTTTCTTTATTTTGACGTTTGATTGCTAAAATTATGCTAATAATTATCTTAAACACGTTATAGTATTCGATATTGTAATACAAATATGGTCATTGTCTCGGGATGGTGCTTTTGCAATTTTGTTTTACGTTTCCTATTAAATATTTTTCGATTTCTGAAACTTATCGAAATAATAACAATTATAACAACATGAAATGAACGTTATATTTTAATTCTTGTATAATACGAATTACTAATAATATGAATCCAATATCACTATCAAATTTCTATCATTGATACAACTATCCACAGATACTAGTAGGAGGTACCTGAACTGCCTGTCTTGACCCGTTTTGTGTAATAGTGTAAACACGCCCCAGCGACTAATTGACGTCAGTGCAAGCCCTGGTGTTAGGGGGTGATTATATAAAAAGAAAAAACTGAACAAAAAAGAGGCATAAAATTAAACAACAGTCAATAGTGATGAGAATACAAGATCGATCAGTGAAAGAATCTTAAGAAATGCAATAGATGAATATATCGATCAAATGGCGATACAACCTACCCAACGTCGTAACATGAATAGGTGAAAAAGCATAGTATTATAAGTACTTATGGCAAAGAAGCAAAAATTTACAAAAAATATTTATATTAAATATACAAAATTTAATTTAGAAGTTGTCAAAAAGAAATAGGGGCGTTTTAAATGATATTAATATAAATAAATAGTTATCAAAAGATAGCGATGTGAGGAAAGAAAAAAAAAGTTAAAAGATCGCAGTACGGCGTAGAAACAAAAGGTAAAATAGATTTGTTTCACTAAAGCTCTTTCAATAAACTAACCGACACTATCTAGGATTCACTGAATCACTTGGCCCAATGCATATAACACTAACTGAATTAAAGAGCAGTTCACAATAGCAGTCGATGATTTTGTCACACGAGCCGTTTGTACAGTTCGGAACATCAGCTCACTCGTAAACCGACTATCAACTGGAACACACTGATAGCCCCCACCCCAACTTACCCGCACTTCCCGAATTACCACTCGGAGACTTAGACATTATAAAACTTGATATTACACATGTCCTTGCAACTTTAATGTCTCCTAAACTCTTTAAGCCATCGGATCGCTTCACTGGTGTACCCATTGAAAGTTGCGTACGACTAACTATATTGTCGCTTGCGATTTGGACAAATCGTTCGGTGATAATAATAACAGAAACAGGTGATATTGTTTCACAGGTAGCAATGAAGCGTTGGATTAGTTTTTTAGTTATCGTTATCAACCTTTCTGTCGTCCCAGTGTTGGACGGAGGTGTGGTTTTAGTTTGTTATAAGCAGCAGATACAGCTGGACAGTAGGGTGTTAATAGATGAACTCGTTCCCCGTACGGGAATAGTTTGCGTCATCTGACTGTGCTTCATCACAGTTGTTCCATTGATCGCGTTTTATCAATTGAATTGGTCTGTTTGTTCAATGGTAAATGAACCAAAGCGCTGAGCTATGATTACGGGTGATGGGTTCGAACGTCACTTAGGAAAAGTGATTGTGTGTTGAGGCAGCGTAATGATTGTCTGGATGTACAATAATTGTTTATAAAGAAATGTGTTCAGAGATTTATATTTATCTAATTACATATACAACTAGATATCTAACTAGATTTCGATTTTCTAGTATTAGTTCGGTATCTGTATATGTGCCCGATGCATGGCCATAGTCTCACCAACTATTCCATAGTGGGACGTAAACGTAACTGGTGAAACGTGGGAATGCTCTGCATTCCTCTGCGTACCTCTTCGGGGATTACAGACGTGAAGTTGCGTTGTCTAGTAACCATATAACAGGATCTACCCACTTTGAGTTCAGGTGACCGCGTGTTAGCTTTCCAAGATTAGCACTTTTTTCAATAATTATACTAAAAATTGTACTTTTGTTTTAGAAATATATACAACTCGAAGAGCAAAAAAATGTCAGGCTGTATATTTTGAAGGAAAATCTTCTTCAGTTGATTATAACTTCACAGCAATAATCTGTTTCTTATGCAATACGAAATATTTTCTGTCTCAACTGTCTCTTTCATCGTTGTCGGTAGCACACGTGGTACCCTTAAGTAAGTGGCGCTGATATGCGGGCCAGTTTATATAGATTTAATAGCTTCCCACATTTGCTTATTGTTCCTCAAGATGCTTTAGGGTGCCCTCCGAACAGGTAATGATGTTATTTATTGGCAGTAAAACCAAGGTTCTAGTTGCGGACAAAGCGGCTGAACGGTCGGTGTGAAGGGACCCTTTATAATGGACTATGTTTTAATAGACGAAATATTGCGTGCCCCTGTCCTGACGTCCTCGAGAAGGTGATTTACGTTTTGACGCTAAACAGTTAAGTGAATTTAGGACATTACGGACGGCTTAAAATCGATATTAATCGAGATATTGCAAGGCGATATAGAAATCGATTTTTCGTGTGAACGATCGTAACAGTTTATCTATTCGTCTATTCGTATGATTTTACCACTGTAGCAGCAACGCCCTTAAAATAATATCGAATTCGCTGCAAAGTATAGAACACGCAAATGTAAAACGAAATTGGATTTAGTTCTTGCTTATTTGACCAACGAAATGTTGTTCGATTTTACGCTCATTAATGTTCATTCAATGCCCGTAACCCTTCGTGTCATTGCACTATTTCTCTAAACTCATATTTTTACTATCGCCAATGTCTCCACAGCGGCTACTCAACGTAGTTTCAAGGCGCACAAATAGTCTCTCATAGCCGTCACTTGTGTATTTAACGCTTTAAAAAAACGCTAGAGCGGCGGCGCGCGCGGTGAAGTCGCTTGCATGGAATCGACACGCAACACAATGGCAACATAATACCGTCTTGCTGTCAACAATGCGACGCCGAGTTGTTCCTTGCGCGGCGCGTTATTAAAATCTCGTGGAACAATCGACTCGAAAGCGTACTTCCGCACACTTGCGCCGCCGCGCCGGGGTCCGATGCGACGGAGATATTGACTCCGCTGATGTGAATTATGCTTGCTCGCCGCTTTGTTGACTGCGGCGTTACGTGCCCGTTATGAATACATAGATTAAAAGTCACTTCGAGACGAGTGAAACATGACCATCTAATCCCATGCTAGGCAACATTAAATACCGATTGTTGGACTGTTACTGGGCACCAATTCCACTAATTGTTATTGAAACAATAAGGATTAAATAAATAAATAAATTGATGAAATGAAGACTTGACAATTCTATTGCAAGGTCATCCTTTAGTGCTTCTGATTTTGAGACTGTAAAAAGCAGTTGGTATATATGATAACTGAAATCTTCAATGAGTATTCACTATAATAGTGTTCCAAATTATCTTACTTTGCTAAGCACTTCAAGGGTCCTATTCATTTTGTTATAATAAGTTCGGAAAATTTTACACTGTACTAAATTTCTGTGTTATATACATGGGCATAGGTACAATGCAATCAGCAGCAATCTTAGAAATTAATATCGCTATACATAATTGGAGGTATATGTCCTGAGAATTGAATACATGAAAGTATTAATACCGGGGCCACGCCGATGAAGGCTCCGAACGAATCATTATGGGATAATTATAACCGCCACTTCACAGGAAACTGAAGGGTTTCCCCACTCGGAAATCTGATTCTTTTTTTTTTTTGTTTTTTCGCGACGGAAGTCGAAAATTTTCGAAACAACCCCCTCTAGTATCGAAATTGGTGCTTTATAGAATTTTTCTCTTCAGCCTTAACTATTGTTTTGTATAAAACGACTTGGTCGGTTGGGGTAACGAATGAATTAAAGTGGTGGGTTGGTTACATGTTAATTTGGGCTGAATACTTGACTTAATTGTAACCGACTACCTACGTCACTTAACTACAGCATCATAAGTTCTATCATCAAACTCTTTTTTCTCTCCACTATATAACACTTTCCACTTATAAGTATATTTAAGAGAAGCAGGATCAATAGCATCGTATGCTATTTCAATTTGGTGAAAATTTGCAAATTTAAAGGTTACGTTATATGTTGACTGCCTCGGTGGTCGTGTCGGTTGCAAGTGCAACTTGCGATCGAAAGAAAGGCTTCGAACCCCTGGTCGAATTCCCTGGTCGAACGCTACAAAAAAAATTCTATTTAGAAAATTTTCTACAAGAAAATCTAAATAAGAATTATGGTAGTTGTCCGAAGTCTGAATATGTGCCTGATGCATGGCAATAGGCTCACCACGCGTGAAGTTACGTTTACGTTATATGTCAATTAAATCTGTTAATCAAAATACTCAGTGAATTTTGAATGATCGCCTCGATGGTCGTGTCGGTTGCGAGTTCGACTGCCAATCGATAGGGTTCAAATACCGAGTCGGCCGGTCGAATAGTGAAAAGTAGAAATGTACACTCCTATGCCTACCTCTTCGGAGATTATGGGCAGGATGTTACTTTATTGTTCATCCAAATATTAATAGCCGTAAAGTCATCGCCAAACATTATACTTATGAGGCTCTTAAATGGTCTATGTACATTTGATAAAGATTAAAATAAATGATTTAATTAAATGATAAAGATTGAATAAATACATACTCCATGATATCAAATGAAATCACCTTCGGTGTTTTTTCCAGTGAAATTTGAATAATAGCCGTTTTAATAGTATGAATCCGATTAGGTTTTAGAGCGTAATAGCTAAATCATTATTTTCCAAGTAAAATTTGAATAATCGCCGTCTTAATACTATCAATCCTATTAGGTTTCAGAGCTTAATAGCTAAATCATTATCATCATACATCACGTCGTCTTTACTGTTTGACTTGTACGTAACTTCTGTCCGAGCGAGTATCTAATGTTAAACCTGTACTGTACCACACTACAGAATACCTGGAAGTCATTAATTTTGACCACGTTCATTTGAAATCTATATCTCATACGGAATTTCCTGTTTGGTACACTTCCACTAGAGTAATTTGAATTTAGAAGCACACACACATAACGCCATCTATTGGAGGTACAAAAAGACAAATACTAAATTGAACGTTGCTTTACTTTAAAGGTCTGCTAATGATTTTTATCATTTTACGGTCATCTAATGTCGCGTCCACTTCTTCTGTAAAGCCGTAATCCTCATAAAAATACATTGATGTTTTAATTTTCATTAGCATATTTAATTATTTCGCCCACGTGCTATATTAGCAGGCCGCCTTACACACCGAAAGTCTACGTGGTTAAATAGTGCAACAATAGATGTGGTCTTTGAACATTAATAATGCATCCGGTTCGTGCGGTGGTCGACCGCGGGCACCTTTTATACGATCTCTGTTTGCTTCTCTACCTCTCGGCTGGATTTGGAGGTTTTATACCCGTTCCATCTTTATTTCATGAATTCGGTTTCCCTCTACACACGGCTCTTTGAAATTTCGGTTAGTTGCACAAGATTGACGACTATTTATTCACCTCATTTATGTCGTGCGTTAGATACTAATTGAAAACCTTATCTTTGTTACCATTGAAAGTTATAATAGAGACATTGAGAGAGTTGAAGGTTAAATTTAGCTCAGTTATTGAACCACGTGAAAATTATGTTTTCAGATTTTTGACGTTGGAATATTTTTTTAAATTAAACATTAATGCGAAGGTATAATGTGGAGATTTAAAGGATTATTTTTCTAGATAAATCTGATAATATTGCATTCTGGTCCATAATACTGCCCTACATCAAGCGTCCACTGTTATACTGCAAATATTTCCTAATGATAAATCATAGTGGATTTGAAGATGTCACATTTTCACATTTCGGGTAAGTTTAATTTATTTTGTATTTGAAGTAGTACAATGCGTTTATTTACTCGTAAACATGTCATTACCAGCCTCTAATCCTTCACAATTAGAGTCCATAATAGCCGAAACTACTAATTATACGGTATGGATTACTCAACCCTCGCGTCCCACGGAACAATGTTTGTGCGCAACCAAGACTCTGACCTCTCGCGCGTAAAATTACTATCACCTCCACCTAAGGTAAATATGTCGGCAAGAAATTCGCTTTGAACCCTTTCGGCCCTTTGTTGTCCAACTAAAACTATTCCCAGTTAATCCCTGGATAAACAGTACTTGTTAATAAATTAACGTGTTATTAATATATGTTGCCGCGACCCGCACGGTTGGCAGGTGTCCCTTCAGGGCGCGTTGTGTATTCTGTTTCATTCATACAACAAAGGAAACGGCAAGAAACGCTAATTTCGGTCCAACTGTAAATATTGTAGCCATACAGCTTTTTGTGCCCGCTTTTGAATAAATAAGTAATCGTCGGTTGACCGACGGGTCGTTTCTGCTTTAAGGGAATTGAAATTTCTCTCGTTTCTCTTTCATTAACGTTGTTGTATTGTTTGTATATGGCGAGTTGATTGTAATTGCCTTTTCACTGCTGTGCATCTAATTAGGCGAGACTTTTCTCTCGCCTTTTCATGACGTACCATACTGTATACAGTATATTGTTTGTTCGCGGTATACAGTACAGTACTCTTGTTATAACAGTGGAAAGGCTTCCTATAGTTATCAAATGTCGAATGTCATTGCAGTCAACTATAATTGCGAAATATGTAATGTAATTCAGTCTGTAATTTACATTTCCAATGCTTATCCTGTATCGATTGGTAAGAATTGTTATCCTCTCTAGATATTTGTATAGGGTACCATATAATATATTAGAAATCAAAAATATCAATACTGTTCGTAATTCTTTGAGCCATTTTAATTAACAAAAACTTCAGGCAATATTTTATCAAACGTAATGAGGAAAGAAAGATTTGTTATCGTTTCAAGTAATACTTAATTGTGTCTTTTATTTTACAAAGACGATACTGCTGAAAATAGATTGCTAGTCATTCTAAACAAACATTCATAAGATTATATCACGTCACATGCGAACACAAGACCATTAAATTGATCGCTTCCAGTAAGCGCGCACCGAATAGCATCTATATCCCAAAGATAATCCTCGAATGTGACTTGAGCTAATAAATAGCGGAGAAAAAAGAAAAACTCGGTCATAGGGGTGGTCGGTGGGTGGGTGGTACTGAGTGAGTGCTTTACGTCATATCCGAAATCCCGGTAAAGTGAGTCCGGTAAGCCGGGCAGTGTTCGATGGTCGACGGGCTCGTTGCGATCTTCGTAATAGCAATAGCTTTGTATTAAGCCGACGGAAAGACGTCTAGGCGGTTGGCCCGAGTGAAAGGAATTTTGTTAGAATATGCTAGGTCGTTCGCCATTCGATGGAATGTTCTAGCACATCGAGAAATTTTGTTATTATTCAATGTAACTACATCGTGGATTGTGTTTATTGGTATTAAAAATATTTCAATTCTAACAACAATTTTATACGTACTCCCACGCTGCTCCCACGGTTCACCGGTCAGGGTTTACATCCCACTATGGAATAGGTGGTAAGCGTATTACCATATGTCACATTTCCAGACTCCGATCAACCACTGGAAAATGTAAATAAGAAAATACCCGTAGTACCCGACATAGGATTTGAATCCGGGACCCCCCGATCGGGAGGCGCACTTTCACCCAACACCACCACGAGACAGTCAATGATCGCCGAATTTTAGAACCTCATCGCTGAACTTTAGAAAACTATAAAGTTGACGGTTAAATTATGACATTTTTTTTTTAAATTATAATCACCCCGCCGACAGTTCGCAACTTGCACCGTTGCGTTATATCGGCGTGGCTTAGCGCTTTTTCATCAATCCCGCTTTATTACCCCAGATCCTTTGTCTCCGTCCGGACGCGGTCGTCCGGTCGCACCGCGCCGGCCACTATTGCGCTCGCACGACACCATCCGTAACTGTCTCGCGTTGGACCCGCGGACACGTCTTCGAACTTCATCGCCATCGGACACTGACAGATGGCGACTGTCAGCGGTCAGCGGTGCTCGTGTTGGCGGATTTTATGCAGCACTGCTGGCTTTGACTCTGAAAGTATTAATTGATATTTGCTATCGTTTTTACGGCCAAAGGTGGGATATGTGTTGTAATTGAATATGAATAGCTATAGTTAATTAAATGTACCCGACGCTTGTAATAGGTTCGTACCTAGGATTTGTATTGTTGAATGTTTTTTTTCTCATTCAAAAAGTATACTTTCGTGTGCAATCCTTGAAAAGGCAGGCAGAGAATTGTAGCACGCTCTAACGTCTCACCAGTTATGTTTTACGTCCCATCATGAAATAGGTGGTGAGCCTGTTGCAATATATCGAACAGTATATCCAGACTTCAAGCTACTAGTAGATATTGTAAGAGAAAAATCCAGTAGTACCTGTCCGAGATTTGAACCCAGGACCTCTCAATCAGCAATCGCATCTCCAGCCACGCGACCAACGAGGCAGTTGATCCAAAGTAATTCCATGACTATAAACATCATGCATATTTTTCTTCACGTCAATGTTTTATCAGGTTGCAGTAATTACTTGATTGATTTTATCTGGTTTCGTCCTTGTTGGAGGTGTTGAAGAAGATTCCATCGATTGCGCAAATAGTTTTTGCCTCAGTTTGCCGGACGTGGACAGTGTCGGTTTTTTGAGTCAGTTGATGTATGGCGGGCCTATTGTCCGTTTGTGCTCTCTTCGGCAATTTTTAAGGGGATTACAGAACCTCCGCTCGCTTGATCACGTCTTCGCGGCTGCCCTCCACCGGCCCGTATTTATGGTGCAATATTTTACGGCATATTGAGTAAAGTAGCATTTTATCTCTTTTCTTCTCTCTCCCCCTCTCTCTCTCCCCCAGTGCACATATTGTCTACATCTATTTATAAAGGAACGTATTCTTTTAAACGTGAACTCGAGACGTCAAGACGCCCGGCGTGACTTTGAATGGAAACAATCCACCGCTTGCCGGTATATATCGGTATACATTCAGTGCTAATGTTTCACGAGATACCGTCGTCTCTGATGCTGGTCGACGAAGCAAGCCGGACCGCGGGGTGAACTACGTGGCCCCGATACAATAGAGGTTTAGTGGATATCCATCTCTTCCCGTTCAATTGTGTTCGCTTTCAACGTTCGCAGCTTACGAGCGGTGTTCGCGACAACGCGGCGCCGTATGGAACAGCTGTGATTTTCTCAAAGGGACATCTCGCATTGTGCACACGATTATCGTCGATGTAATTGAATGTTATATGGTTATTTTATTGTGGAATCTTTGGTTTATGTCTATGTAGGTATATACGTATTTACGTGGCGACTTAAATCGAGTATGTTTTGTTGGGTTGGCTTGATTGGCTTAGGACTTCGAGGAAGGATAACCTCGGATATATCCGAGTCTTGTTAGACTATCCTAAATTAATTCTTTGTTTTAGGTAATTCGGTAAGTTTTCTAAGCTCCTTGTTCGTTTCAAGCAAGACATATAAAGATATATAGATAATAGATAGGCTACTCGTACTAGATAAAGATAATGTAAGACAAGGTGACATGCTTACCAAACTTAACTTACCATGCTTAACAAACATTACCCTATGCATACTTAATATGGTTATTTTACAGGGAAATATAACAAGTTTTGGTATTTATCACACGAACCTCAGTCCCGGGCTGCAAATAGAACACCAGTTAGGTCAGGTTCGGTAACCAGCCCCTCCGAATGGCTGCCACCTTGTCGCGGTGGAGGGGCTTGCGTGTCCCGATGAACCCAAGCCGGAATTGGCGAGC
>DWEI01006382.1:0-10139 GCA_018245875.1 Mysoria ambigua | reverse complement strand
ATAATAACAAAAATATTATTTAACGCTGGTTGCGTTAAAAAATATCAAATTATTCCCACGTATGCGATATGGACCCTCAGATATCGCGTACGCGTCTTGGTCTCCTCTCAGAATGAGAAGGTTAAGGCCATAGTCTAACACACTGGGCAAGTGCGGGTTGGCAGACTTCACAAACCTTAGAAAACTTATTTTTTTAGAACTCCAAGGTGTGCCGGTTTCCTCACGATGTTTTCCATCACCGTAATAGCAAGTCATATTTAAAATTAAAACGCAAATTTTCAAAAAGTGCGCGGCGGGGATTTGAACCCGCCCTCCCGGTGTGATTGGTCGAATTTCAAGCCACTAGGGCATCATCACTGCTAACGCTATCACACGTACGTAATAAAACGAATTACATGACTTTCCATCCCTCCATCAATGTTTGATAGCTTTAAACAAGTTTGACATAAAAAGCTTAACATAAAGATAAAACTTTCAACAAAACTCGTAATGTACTTCTCGATAACTATTAGACCATAATGTGTGATTGAAGCTCTCGTGAAACTTTAATGTATAGTTCATATTACGGGGTAGGTGGTGAAATTGCTGTAATTACAGTGCTTAGTTTACGACACAAACTCGGTCATAATTAAGTTAAGCGCTGAAGGCGCTGCCGGCGTAAAATGGTGTGCCGCTGAAACATTTATGGCGCACACACACGCTTAATGGACTTGGATTTGTGCAAAAATGTGTATATTAAAAATCTGAGCAACAGGTTTTGAATACCACCCCCGCCGATTCGTATTAGCATAGTACATGGCAATAAACCTAACCCCACTGAAACGTATGACATAGCTGGTCGAAAATGAAAACGCCCCTCTGTCTACCCATTTGAGGAGATACGCACGTGATGTTATATAACAAATGTAAGTAGGTAGATAAAAGCCGCAAATGTTACCACAATACATACAAAAACAACAAACACCGCGAAGCTTAAGAAACGAAGTAAACAGACAAGAAAGAATTTCTTAAACCGCTAAGAACCTCAGTAACGTTGAGAATTATTTACAACAATACTCCATAATAATAGACGTACTACGAGTTATTTGTTCTTCTTTTAAATGTGCATTCGTTTCCGTTTCTCGGTTCGAGAGGTGGCGCGTTCGTTGGGCGAGCAGACGTAACATCATGTCTACTATCCCCGAAGCAGTAGGCAGAGGAGAGAGTTTACATTCCATCATATAAAGTTGAGACGATTTCTTGAATTAACAACATTTAACTACCGTTAAACTTATTAATTACTATAATATGCCTTGCGGTCTGTTGTACGAACTCCTCGTGACCTCACAGTTAGATAAGAGAGCGATGAATTGGCCGGTATAAAAACAGCCCCCGAAAGCGAACTACCTCGGCAACATCGCGACTCGCGCGGACCGCGAGAACGGCACGACCGTCGAACATCGCGCAAGTCGAAGGTCGCACAGATAGGGTTCATTATTTAATTACACTGTCGTGGCTCGCGTCGACGTTGTCGTGACTCGCGTACAGATCCACGACAATCCACGCCTCTGACACTTCCGTGCGATGATCGCAGTGTGTTGTGTTTCCCCAAAATAGAACATCGCGCGTGCGGGAGTATACGAGGCACGTTCTTGGCATTATGCGTATGTAGACGAATTTTCTGTTATAGCGACGATGTTATATGTTATGTTAAACCGCAAACAAACGTGGTGCTTGGCGTGTATAGTTGTAACATGTTTGGTGATAATTAACATTGGTGCTGTTATACGTAACTTCACGCCTGTTATCCCCGAATAGGTAGGCAAAGGAATGCACAACAGTCCCACGGTTCACCGGTTACGTAGGCGGTGAGCCTATTTCCATGCATCGGGAACATATCCAGACTCCGTACCACTACTAGAAAATCTTAATAAGAAAATGTTTGTAGCGTTCGACCCGAACATCGAACCCGGGAACTCCCGATCGGCAGTCGCACTCGCAACCAACACGACCAACGAGGCAGTCAATGGGTGCTGCTGTGATATCAAAATAAACTACAAACAACATTTACTACCTTTGTAGAGCAAGCGCGCGTCGGTTACGAAAACACCGCTGTCCCAGTTACGTGTGAACAATAAAGCTCGTCGGCCGTCAGTCGGAACGAAGTTGCACCTCGATCAATCATGCACCGGTTTAGGCCGGTCTAGGACTTAATTATTAGCGCTTTCGCTAATTCTAAATGTCAACGCTACAAAACCCAGTGCGACCGTGTCCGTCTCCGTCGCCGTTATCACAGTATCAAATGTTTTTCCCCGTTTACTTCTTACCTATATTGTAATGCCTACATATTATATCTATACTGTCAAATTTACATTCCAATTTACCACGTTGTCAAATTACATATAGGTAACTATCTAAAGTATATATGTGAGTGAGCATATGATCCAAAATTGCTACTGTATTAAATATTCTACATACCAATTAAGAACGATTTATTTTATACATAGTAAAGATGATTCGTAATATCACGCCCATAATCCCTAAAGAGGTAGGCAATGGATGGTAATAGACGCACACGTATTATAGAATAGATAGTGAGTCTATTGCCATACACGATGATATTAAATCCAGCCTCCGGGCCTATCATAGAAATGTTATCTGCAAATTCTAGTTATAAAAATCCCACAGTACCGGAGCCGAGATTTGAACCCAAGACCTATCGATCGGGTTTATTATTTGCCTATAGAAGCTAAAATATAACGCCTATCAATTCCTTCTTATACAATATTAACTTCCATATTACGTTTAGCTCGATAAATTTACCTGAGATCTAAAACAGTAAGCAGACAAAACAAAACCGACTATCGTTTACGATATCTTTAGTAATACATTTTAACTGCGATCATTAAAATTTACTTGAAATATAGCTTCATTAAACATTGCAAGAGCTTTACATCGCCCGTCCACAAAAGAGTCGATCCTGACAAAGTCCGCTTGCACGGGACAGCCGGCTAGTTCTTGTTGGTCAAGCCGTCAAGGAGTGATACTTTAGATTTAATATCTCGGGCTGTGACAGGCCGTTCTGGTACAGATGCAAACGCTAGACACATTTCATCTCAGTCCTCAAAGAGATTATACACATCTGTGATTTTTGGTGTACGTGTGTGTGTAGGTGTGTTGTGTGTAGGTGTGTTGTGTGTAGATGATTTGTGTGTAACTGTTTTATGTGCAGATGTGTTATAAAGGTAAGAACCGGATTCCCGAGTTGACATTTCATTTCCACCTCTACAGCGTGGAAGATCTAACGGAGCACTGGATGAACTTTGAAATACTCACCACATAATATGAAGTTATAAGTGACACATTTTTAAAGCGTCAGATTACACCGACGCGAGCCGTGGAGTTGTAAGAGAGATAAATCTAGCCACTTTAGCTGCATTACTCGAGTAAAGTCTCATTACGGCCGCTTGCAGGAAATTTACAGTGTTTTCTTTTTTTAAAAAATCACACGTTAGAAAGCGTCTTGGAAAAGAGATTAGCAGTGAGAAGATTATAAGTGATGGTAAAAGTACATTCTACTAGACTTGATGATTCCAGATTAAAGAAATATATATAGATGTGATATATAACTTGTACTTTAGTCACATATATTTGTTGAGATATATAGGTATCTTTTGCAACATAAATAATAGAAGCGGAAAAATAAAAACGTACATTTGCGCCATAAGAGGCAATAAAGGCGAATCAGTGAATTATAGACGTTCAGTGTTAAATGGTCATTCCATTTTCAAAAAAAATACACGGGAATTCTGCCAAAGTGAACGATGTATTTATTCATCGCTTTATATCGAAACGGGCATAGTGCATAGACGATTGAGAAATCGTAGTGACATTTTCTGAGTGGGTACGAGAAATATCGCCAGACAAGCGATTGGAAATATGCAGACTCTGTTTCCACGGCCGTTGCAAGTGTCAATATCAACTGAAGTAATACATAATATCGAATGTGGCAGGCGAATTCGATAAGAAAGGTCGAACGAACAATAAAACTCTAACAAAAACTGTTACAAAACCTTGAATTCACTACGTTAGCCACAAATCAAGCCGCCGGTTCGTTCCAACGACCGGCAAGGTTAAACGTTCACTAAGAATTAATATATTTATACATTCACCACATCCGCCTTTTATAATTGATAAAGATAAAATAATAATAATAATAAGGAAACAGCCAATATTCACTTGAACAAACATCAAGCGCTTTTAAAACGTTGCAATTCGCAAGTATCCATTACTTACGCTTTAGGCGCGTAATGTTACCGGTGTGTCTACGCCCATGCGGATTTAAAAGTGAGCGGGAACATTTCAACCGTTCAAAAACCTTGATATACTATGTTGCCTAATGCGAAAAATTGGATTATACGAATTGGATTTACATCGTCGATTGCCTGTCTTAAAATATGGCTCGATATCCTTAAAATATACCTCCTAACGTGTTCTATATAAAACTGGTATTTTAATTAGTAATACCATAACCGTAACTGGTGAAATATGAGAGTGTACTTCACACTTTTCGCTACCTGTTACGTTTTTTTAAAATTTGTTCTCGACGCGACGAGGTATTCAAAATCTTCACTAAATTTACATTTCTACCCGTCAATGTTACATTGCCCTCATCGTTATTCCCATTATGGTAATGTTCGTGAAATACGCTTGAGGACCCCAGATTCTTGTAACGAAGCGTACAACTCGATTCTAACTCCATAATGTTTTTGTCAGCGACACTGATCAACTTTTACGACACTTTCTACATAGGGACAAAAAGCATTTGCAATGGATGTTGCAGCGAGCACTTTTTCTTCATTTATAAATTTATCTTACAACGTCCGATATTTAATCGTCACGCCTGTATTTTCTGAAGGGGTAGACTGCAGAAAAGAGTAGTAAGGTGCCACAATCTAACTGCAAAATTTTCCGTCACATCAAAAAACAAGAGGTTACCGTATTGACATAATTATGTCGGACGCAAAATCTAGATCTGAAATAGTGCCAGAAAATCTTCTTTAAAAAGCTGGGATCGAATAAAGTCCTCTCAATCAGCGGGCGGCCTTACAACCACTCAACTAATGACAGACAAATAGTCACAACAGTACATATATAACTAAAAAATGTCTTCCAAATCCTATAACGCTGCAAGAAAATAAATAAGCCAAGAAAAAAAAACAGAATTTTTGAATCTAGAAACAAAGAACTGTATTGTGCTTGTCGACGCGAACGCTACTCCATACTTTCCAGCGAGCACTCGTGCTCGACCTGACGGCCCATTAGCTCCGCTGGAAATCAATCGGCTAATAAAGACGCTGAGGCCGTATTACTTCATTTAACACGATGAGATATGCCATTCGCGCGGAGATTCGACATTCGACACCGTCACCATGACGCCGGCACGCCGTTTATCGGCAAACTTGTGCTATACGGGTGCACTGGTCTGGAAAGTTCGAGGCTCTTTGCGTAATGGTGGCCCACATGACGTAATTTCATGTCGTTTCATTACGCCAGGGGCGAATATAATAACTGACCTATTCGTCTATGTGGGTGACACAAAACCCTCGAAGTCGATTTTGGGGATAATCTTTGCAGCATACATTTCGTGTCATTCCTCTCACATCTCGTTTTGAACATACTTCATTATCATCATCATCAGTCTATTGTAGTGTACTGCGTCCACAGGCCTCCCCTGAAGAAATTTGCCCACAATCCCCACACTATTATATGTATTGGTCTATTATATGTATTATAATTTGTCCTCAAATAAATGTATTTTCTTTTATGTTTCAAATAAAGTGTTTGACGAGCTGCATGGATATGTTTTATTTTTCAACCATATCGTTTCCATATAAACTATTATTCGTTATAATAACTAACATTGCTATGAATAATGACAGTTATAAAAAATATTTATGGTGCTTTTACAAGCCGTCGTCTAGCGTATTAACAAAATTAATAGGTGTATATAAAGAAGTTTAAAATATGATTATAAATAATAAAATGGCTTATTAAGTTTGTTCATAATTATTTTAAAAGCCATTAATTTAATGTAATATGACTTGTACATTGAGTTGCGCGTGGTTAGCGCTTAATAAGCTTGCCCATAAAACTGTTTTATTACGAAATTTTAAACCATTACACGTTTATTAACCAAAACACGAATAAAAAAGTGTCTATAAAAATATACTCCTTAACATAAGATAGAAAGGGCACTACATAGACGTAGTTTTCAATACTTTTATACACATTTCCACTACTGCACATATGCGTCCTCCGTGGATGAGACGATTTAAGATCGCACTCTGCTGAAGAGGCTGAAATAAAGTTGTTCGCCAAAATCTGCCAAATATTTCCTTCACTCTTTGCTGCGATGGACATTTTATTTTAGAAAACGCTGGTAAATATAATCGATTCACATAGTTTGTCCCGACTCTATCCTTAGGCCCCCAGACGACAAACTAATGTGTAATTTACTAAACATCAGTTTTCACACACTTTCAATAAAAAAAGTTTACACATTAAGTTAATTATATTAAGTCGGTCATGTTGGTTCCAAGTGCGACTGTCGATCGGGAGGGAACACTACAAAAATTTTCTAATTTAGATTTTCTAGTAGTGGTTCGGAGTCTGGATATGTGCCCGATACAAATATAATGCACTAACACATCTCACAGTGGAATAAGTGGTGGGTTTATTACTATACACTGGGTAAATTTTATACTCTGCGTCACAATTAGAAAATCTGAATAAAAAAAACCCAATAGTGCCGACCCGATATTGAACCTCTTGGACCTCTCGGACCTCTTGATCCTGATTAATAAATAGTCCCAAGCACCGAGAAATATTTTAAATCTTTCTATCACATTCATAAATGTCACCTGTAATACTCGAAGAGGTATTCTGGAGTGTGTAAAACACTGCCATATTTCACCAAGTACCCTTACACCAAACTACCGAATAGATGGTGAGTATAGTATAGTGCATAATATATGTAATGAGTAATAAATGCTAGACATGCCTCATTGGTCAAGTGGTTGCAAGAATAACTGCTTATCAAAAGGTACAGGTTCAATACATCGATCAGGTATTATTGAATTTCAAACTTAAATTTTCTAGTTGAAACTTTTAATGGTGTCTTTGAATCTGCATTTCCCCCTGTGGATGGCAATAGGCTCATCACCTATTATTATTTTATGGTGTATAACTATCGCACATCAAACACACCACACTCTTCTGCATATCCCTTCGGAGATTAAACGTGTAATATTACGATGTTACATAATATAAAAACAAAACTACACTGCAACACTTTTGTAATACAAACAGAATGTAACCCAAGTTATTTAACATTCACTGTGGGTGTTATTGAAGTGAAAGTGAAGTTGCATTTTGGGCGAATGACTATAAGTGTTACGATACTCCAAAAGGTTTAAGAGGCATAATGAATACTAATGGCTTTAGGTTAAACACTATAATTTTTTCAATGTTATGTCACTTGTGAATACCACTTCTGTTAGTCCTCATCAACATCAGTCAGGAGACATGAACAGGCAATTGTTCAACACATTTACATACCAAACGGAATTGCCAGTATGTTTAGTATACTGAACCCAATTAAACTTACAATTAGCCATTTCACCTTGGCTACATACACACCATACAGCCACACCACACAGCTTACCACATTTTATTTAATTAAACATTGTTAGCTGTGTTTTTAAAATTTGCAATGAAAATTTTTACCACATAAATTCATTATCTGTATTGTGTCTACCACATATTCTCACCATCACCCTGGGCTGACTGCTCAAAAATGCCATTAGTCATTTAGTCCACCTTTTTCAACTAAATTTCAGGTTAACTTTAGATATTAAATAAATAATATTTAAATAAACTTTGTGTATATTACACCATAAAATTTTATATGACATTAAATGCCTTAACTTTTAATTAGAATGTTTCAGTACTGCAAATTAAGAGAGCAAAAGAAACTGAAATAAATATCTTAAATTATCTACAAAAAATAATCTAGGTTTTTCTACTTACATAGTAGGTATATGTCATACAGTCAAAAGTCAAGGTCAAGTTACAAACATTTTGGTTTTAATCATGTATATATTTTCTGAACCTTGTTACCTTTTAAGTGATGTACCTTTAGGTGATGCAATATATATACATACTGTATAACTTCGTTATATTAATTTAGTTTAGAATATAGGGATATGTACCAAATGAATAATTATAAAATTAATAAGAACCAATGTCTGTATATTTACGGGTATTTACTGTATATATACGGGTAGTCGAATATTATGCGGAGTGCGGTAAGAGTAGAGTTCAGTTACTTCCTAGATATCAAGACCGTGCAACTTTCGCCGCTGTCACTCACGACCCCAGGCCGGCGCACGCGCATGAGTCCTCCCAACAATACATACTCAACTCAACAACGACATAATCTAACAACAATACCCATAGCTTCATAGATCGATTAAAGCGCGATTCTCCTAAATATCTTTCGCAAATTATAATTTGCAATAAATTAATTTAACTCTTTGAGCTAATGTTCAATTAAATAAGCATTATAGGTACATTTAAGAAGCCTTAACGTAGCGTACATGAAAAAACAGGTACTCACCGTTCAAGTTTATGGCACCAAATCCAAACAAATTTATAAACTGTCACAAACACGCTATACACAAAACACTAAACATAAATTATTCACCTCTTGACATCTGACATGGCTAAACTGAACGAATATATCACAATTATATTTAACCATATAAAGATAGACGTAAAGGCGTTACCGTAAAAACAATAATGTATAAGAAAAGTCGTCCAAAATAATCGCAAAATAATGATACAAAACGTAAACAGCTGCTTACTTTGACAGCACCGTCCAATAAACTGACAATTGTATTCAGTTGCCAAACGCAAAACCACTTTCGCCTTCGTTCTGCAACATACCAACATACAGAAAATAATTATAAACGTAATCCTGAATTTATAATGATGTACCTTTCTATAATCACAGTTATGGTGCGACGATTGAATTATGTTCAATGGGGAATCGATTTACATCGAAGTTAATCGATTGATGTGTCAGTAATAATATTAGACGCGGAAAAATCGATTTCCTTCGTGACATTTTAACTGTGCGTTATAAAATCAGAACATTGCTTAGTTTCCTCGCGATAGTAATTTAGGTTTATTTCGGCTTCAGATTTACTTCGGCCTTATTTTACATCGCATACTTATGTGAGTGGCCTGCATATTGAACTTCTGTTTTTTTTTATTTTTATTATTTAAGGATATAACAACGTTTATTTTAAATAAGAACGATAATTTTAAATAAAAATAAAAGTAATGATTGGAATTAACGAAATTTTGCAACCCAATTATCAGTCACAAAGTAGTAAGCTGTACACATGATTAATGGAAAAATTTAATTTGTAATACCATATTATATAAACGATTTTCCATATAGTTGTGATCGATTCCATATAGTTATGATCGATGGCACAGTTACAAATAACAATATATCCAAGTAATATATCAATATACCAAGATAGGTTATGCAATATAGACCAATGATTGCCAATTTTTTTCAAACTATTATACAATTATCCTGAGAAAATTTTATATGAGAATACCTACCTTAAAATATTATTAAAATATACATAGGGTGATGAATACATACATTTAAATACTTGACACTTAGTGTCCACAATTTGAAATTAGTGTTTATCTTGCACATATCTACAGTTACACTATATTCCTTTCGTAATCTAATTGAAGATAAATTGTCATATTTAAATTGAAATTTAGTTGATTAAGAATAAATTACTATCTATTTTTAATCCACAAATTGTATTACAGTAAATAGTCAATAATAATGTTCTTGACTGTTGTACTTTTTATGATACAATAATTCAAATTGAAAAACCACCCCGAAGTTTTTTAATTAAAATGTTTTTAATGATTTTGCTTTTGTTTTATTTCCACGTTTAAATAAGAAATATGGTGTTAATTTGAGATTAAAGTGTTAAAAATATTTATCATTAATAGGTTTAATCGATAGAGAAAAATAATTGTCGGTAGATTATTGCAACACATAA
>DWEI01006381.1:0-10139 GCA_018245875.1 Mysoria ambigua | reverse complement strand
GTAAAAGTGACGTTTCAGATTTGAAATCAAACACTAATTTAAACAAAACAAAACCTATTCGCAAGAGATCAGGAAGTGAAACGGAGGAATTTCTGAAATCATTAAGGAATAAAAAAACTCAGCTCTCACCTATAATAGAAAGTTCTCCAAGAGAAGATTATTTCAAAAAAACATCTCCTCTAGAAGTATACCAAAAGGAGAAGTTATCACAAAAAGAGAGCAGCAAATCTGGTATTCAAGGCTTTTTGAGCGATCCTAAGAAAGTCAATCCAATCGAAAAACCACCTAGATATAAAACGCCTGAGAAACAAGATCCTAAGCCTCCAAGTAGAACCAAAAGAGGAAAATCAAAAGAGAAAGAATTAGAAAACTCTACACCCATATCAGAAACACCCAAAAGAAAAACCGATATTAAAAAAGCTATTCTAGTTGATGAGCTAGATTCGGTCAAACCAAAAGATTTGAACTCTATCGAAGTTAAGGAACGAATTAAAGATAGTATTAGAAAAATAGAAGAAAACGTATATGGTGAAAAGGAAATGATACACAGTAGTCAGAAACCCCCTGACAAACCACCACTAACTAGAGGAAATACAGTTGATCACTTAGTAAGAATATTAAAAGAAGATCAGCATTCATCCCCACCTAAAACTTGTTTAATATCGCCTCCAAACGGGACTAATATTAATCAACCATTTTCATATACGAAACCAAGTATCAGTCCTGATCCAAATCTATTTACGAGGAATACAAGTCCAGATAGAGCAGCAATGCCTGTTAATAAAATGACAGATAAAGGTATTGTGTATGCACACGTCATTAGAGACCAAGGCGATTCTCGTCCAAACCTACAAAAACAGACCATTCACAAAACTTATTCACCATCTAGAGATAAACATGCCAATTTTTCAGATGAAGACGAAGGACTTGGATACGAAGAAAGACATAAATATTCGACTGATCGCCCATTTGATTATGATTACAAGAACAATGAAAATAACTTTAACAGTATAGAAGGATACAATGTCAAAGAGTCACCTATAAGACCTAGATTCAGAGAATATAAACTAATGAGCTTCGAAGACTTTGAACCTACTTATGCCAATGAATATGAGAAAGAAAATTCTCGAAATATTGATAACTTTCGAGGTAGGGCTGATGGAATGGATACTAAAAGAAAACAATATGAAACCGAGGTAACTAAAGTGGATTTGGATTTTAATGAACTCAGTCATAGACGAGAATTATTGGAGTCTCGCCTTAAAGCGCGAAAATTCGAGAAAGAAAAAATTAATTTAAATGAACCAATCACTAGGTATCTAGATGAACCTGATCCTATTTATGAAGCTGAGAAACGTATGAAACAAACTGAAAAATATGTTAATGATACTGTTCGTTATTACCGAAACACGTTAGAAAGGGATGGGTTTGCTGAGAGTAGCATCACTGAAGAGTATAATAAATACGATTCTGACAGTCACAAAGTCAAATATGATACAGAATCCAGAACATTTCACAAAGTATCGAAAGGCGAATTAGACCGACGTGAATTCATTGATAAACTAGGCTCTGAGCCTAGGTACAAGGATGAAAGGAAAGTTTTTCCACCAGAACCTGAATATGAGCCTCCAAGTTTGGAATCAAATCCTGGCAAGCATATTTTAACACCAGACGAGTACAAAGAAAAGAAATATAAAATTAAAAAACATTTTACTTCTAGTCACGATATCTTACAAACTGGCCATAAATATAAAGAAAAATCTGATTGGTTTGGGAAGCGTAAGGGACATTACGCATCAAATCCCGAAATTGCTCAAGAAAGAGAAGACGACTACACCAATATTCGTTATAATGCAAAACATGCAGAATCGTACCACAATTCCTTGCGACGCTTAAAAGGCAAAGACCGAGAATACAGCAAACATTCTAGCATAAGACGTCACGATTCAGGAGACAGTCGAGATTATTACAGAGAAGAGAGATCTCCACGCCGTTATGACTTCGACAATCGATTGGTAGATTCAGGTATTGAAAACGACTTCAGACATAATTCGAGTAGCGAAATCCACAGGACGAGACATAGAAGACATGAAAGTGATGACGATGTCCGTAATACTTCCATGTTTTTAGCAAGTGAAAGACAACACACAGAAGATAACTATCCTAGTGAGCAGATTTATGCAAATGGAGATTATTTGGCCAAGGTCAAAGAATATAGACATGAAAATAGAAAGGACTATATTCCGAGGGAGAGAAGTGCCGATGACGGTTCACACTTTGATGGAAAGGTTGAACGTTATGAAAAAAGTCCAATAAGAGATGATAAGGTCAGTGCGAAACCGCCGAAAGCTACAAAGAAGCTTTCTGGACTTGAAAAGGTACAAAATTTTATACTAACATTTTATTCTGACGATCATCCTACTCCTTTGTGCCATATCATCAAGATTGTGTTTTTAGATGAAGCAGCTGTTCTCTCGCGACTCTTCCAAGAAGAGCAAGAAAGAGAAAGAGGTAGTCCAGCCGAAGGCTCGCACCCGGGTGCTCAAGAGCCCTGAACATCTTGCAAGAGACGACTCCGAGTACAGAAGGTACATAATTCTTATTCTCGTTAAATAGAAATATACAATCAGGCAACTCAAAAACTCATTTTATGGAATACAATATTATGTACTCGTACTCATATATATACAGTGAGGTTTTATATGCCACATACCTATACGAGAAAAACATTTTTTAAATCTTCCATAGTTCCTGAAACATTTGTGCCTTGATATCATTCTATAGCTACATCAAATAAAAGTTAGTTCAGTATATTTAAAAAAACAGTTTTCAGAATATATCCTAATTTTTTAAGGCGAGTTCTTGTACAACTCAAACTATATTAAATAACCCTTGAGTTTAGAGGCCAACTGTCCACAACGTATTAAGTGTTCATAACTAATCACTTTCCAGGTACACAGACCCTGAACCTAGCGACATAGAAGTCAGGAAGAGGGATTACGAGCCCAAAGAGGAAAGGGAAAAGAGGTACAAACATTCCAGAGAAGACCTGGATAGATACAGGAGTTCTGACTCCCGGGAAAGCACCGACAAGAAATATCGAGATAGCGACTTCGAAGGAAGGTACATGTACAGTTCAAATTACATAAAAAATAATAATAACAAGCTAAAGGAAACAAAAATTCATTTCTAAATTTATTATTATTATTTACACGTTTTTTTAACTTTTAAATGTTAATCGTTAATTTCTGATACATGTGAAGTTAATCGGACTTTTTATCGCCCTAATTTTGTCCAATTCGTATTGGAAAAGGGACGAAATAACGCTCTTAATTTATTACTGAGCATCTTATTCTAATTTTAATGACTTTTATGTGTAGATTAGCAGTTCTAAATTGATTATCACAAGTAGAGTATATTGTTTATTATTTTTAATATAAAAATTTAAAACCAAATAAAAGTTTATTAAACCGAGATTTAATAAAACGTAAAAAAAATGTATTGAACAATGCGATAACTTGTACTCCAATCAGGTTCGACAGAACAGTTAAAGAAGACAGACGATACAAGGAGCGGTCGGAAGAGAAGAGACGGTACCACTCGTCGGATAGAGAAAGTGATCAGCACTGCAGGCCTTCCGACGCCGAGAGTGACAGAAGGAAGACCAGATCCAGGACTGCTGGACCATTGGACTCGCCGGCTTTGGTAAGTAATCTAATTGTTGTAACCAATTTATTCGGATAATGGAACAAAACCAATTGTCATATGTCGTCCAACTAATACAAAAGTACTTATAGACAGAATCACGTACAGAAAGTTATGAAAACTGACCATTAATTAAAAAGACAGTCACGAAAACGATGGTCGAGAAGGTTAATCACATGAACATCGCATCAATAGCATTTATATAATAATTGTTTAAAGCGACAAATTATTATAAATGGCTGTTTCTTCCCATCCTACGCTGAGCTTCCTGAAATAAAGCTAACATAAAATGAAAACCAATACGTAACTTCGTAACTTCACGCCTGTAATCCCCGAAAGGGTAAGCAGAGGAATGCAGAACATTCCCACGATTCAACATTTACGTTTACGTCCCACTATGTAATAGGTGGTGAGCCTATTGCCTTGCATCGGGCACATATCCAGACTCCGAACCACTACGAGAAAATCTAAATTAGAAAATTTTTGTAGTGTTCGACCCGGGAATCGAACCCGGGACCTCCCGATCGGCAGTCGCACCCACAACCAACATGACCAACGAGGCAGATGAAAACAAAAACAAACTAATTCCCGATCGGTAGTCGCACTTGCAACCGACATTACCAATAAGGCAAAAATCAAAAATGTACAAGTTTAAAAACTACCTTTCTTTATACATTGTGTTCACACTGTATATATATTTCAAATATATTAAAAACTTTACCCGTTGCCGTAGTTAACACATCTGTACAGCACATCTAAAGGTTATGGGTTCAAATCGTTCTGAATGCAATTTAACATTTCCAAGTTTTTATTTCATTTCTCGCTTGCACGGTCACGCTACTCACACTGTAGCGATCGTGAAACGTCAAATTTGTCAAAATTTTCATCGTCATGTCATGTCGAGGTTCCGTGGAGCCAATTATGACGAATGACAAGTGAAATTGAGAATAACTTGATGACGTCAGCAATGACGTCAGTGAAAACGTTGTTACTACATTAGATCTTGGAATATCTAATTCCGCATACCTCTATTCCCGTACAAAGACATGTAAGAATGTTAATTTCTCGATGATTAAGGACGAGTTTATAATATTTGCAAGTTAATTGTCATCCTTCGTGATTATTGTAATTTACATTTGGTAGTTGTTCCAATCGATGAATAACTGTACGATCCATGTTAATTTATCAAAACTGAACAAAATATAAATAAAACCTGACTACAAATAGTATTATTATTCCGCGGCGCCTTGTTTCTTGCGCGGTATACAGAAATGACGAGTTCTAAATGTATCTACTCTTACAAACCTGGCGGATCTCTACGTTTATCACTCTTTATATATACGCATGCCCATTTTCCACATTAGCCAATATATCGACCATTTTTCCAGGGTAGGTCAGTCTTGCATCTCTCTCAACGTGAACATCTTTTAAAGTATTATCTATTTAATTCCATTTCACACAAAAGTTCGTTCAGTAAAAACCGGGTGATCGCGAGTGGATCGGCAAACGTAAAGCGCAGGAATGCGCGGCGGTCTCTGGCCGCAACTGTCGCAATGACAATGGTTGCGACACGGCACAGGGGCGAGCGGGAGCGGATGTCATTTATGGTCATAAATCTAAACTGTAGCCCCGTAATGTCCCACCAGTGGGCGAACAAACAACCCGCATCTCGCAAAATCGTAGTACAACGGGAAGCGATATTTGCTCTGAAGATAAATTAACGAACATGTAATTTAGAAAAAAACTGTATTCTATCTGATTAAGTACACATAGACGTGATTTTTTTTTAATTGTAATTGTTTTTTAAACTAAATATTGCTTTCTACTACGATGAGTGAAAAAGTAATGAGAAAATCTGTATAAATTACAATCCTCTATAATATTCTCTGGTGTATGAAGTATGCCAACACGTAATCGTTGGGTGTCAGACTGTGGCCTTAATCCTTCTCACTCTGAGAGTAAACTCATGCCTGAAAGTAGAACTATAAATATGTTAAAGATGATGATTATGATGACGATATATGGATAGATCTGATGAACTGATGATCGAGCTCAGTGACGTGCTATTGGAGAGGCCTATGCCCAGCAGCAAAGATAATATTTTATTATAACTAAACGTGTATAACGTCAACATATCTGACATACTCGTATACCTAAATGGTTGCCAACTGTCACCCGTGACAGACGACGGTGCTGCCATCTAGGCGACAGAAATACCGAATGGGCCACAGTGCCATCATTCTATGGGTAATATATGGAGTTACTAGCAACATTGAAGGGCGCTTCAGTGTGTGGTGGTTCTGTGACGTCCGCATTATCGTATACATTATATGTGTACAATGTTTTAAAATAGTTTCGCTTTTCGCTTGTAACTCGCGCCGTGTAGGAGCCTGTGCAGAAGTGAAAGTAAACTGACGGACCTCTCCTGTTCATTCTGCTATAAGTTAGTTATATTTGTATATATATAATATACGTGTTTATTGTATTGTACTTCAACATAATATCACGCCTGTTTCCCAAAATGAATAGGTAGGCGAGTGTGATACACTCATAAATTCAACAAGTTATGTAACGCGTCCCATCAAGTCGTGAGGGGTGAGCCTAATGTCGTACACCAGGCACAAATCGAGACTGCTATTCACTACTAGAAATTTCTACGGGAAAATCTAATTTAAAAGCATACATTACCCGGGATTTGAACCCGGAACCTCTCGATCGGCAGTCTCGCTTGAAATTTCACCAACCAAAGGGGCACTATACTAGTTTTTTGAAATGACATTTTACAAATAACGCGCGTTACAAATACAATAACTTAAATTATATTAAACAATACATTAATTACTAACTTTCACATAGTTGACTTTAGATACGTTATAGTCTATGGTCAAGCAGCCACTCGAAATAGAAATTTTAGGAAACATTTTCTTTGACATTACAACTTCAATGACGTTCGAATTTTACAATTTAAAATGATGTACGAGTAGAGTCGAATCTCAACCTCGGGACGACGGCCGGCTCGTTATGAATGGTTAAGCTATCGACCGTTTATCCCTCGTTTGGTGCCTTCAGTTAAAATTGTATCATCTTAGCTTAATATAATCTATACTCAAACCACTATGCGGTGGGAATTTAAAAATTTGACGAATTACGATCAAATTCTGAATGTTTATCATGCATATGTCGTCCGTCACACCCATTGTGTGATGCCACTGACCGCCATTGTCACTGACCAACAACTCAATATAATGTGTGTGATAGTCTATTGTGTTCCAGTAATTCTCGATAAGAATGTGTGATCGCCTGGACCCGGGTGAAAAATTGTTTTGATATCGGTCTGATCGGAATATTGAGCGGACGTTTGTGAATTCGGGGAATACATTTTGTACGACTCAGTGCGCTGGCGAGTCGGTTCATTAATCGACCGCTGAGCCGAGGGATGTGAGTGTCTGTCCGGACTTCTGAATAGGATTAAAAACAACTTAACATCAGGCCTGTAATTCCCTAAGAAATAGACAGATGAGTGTAGTATTTACACTCCCGCGTTTAACTAGTTACGTTATTAAATAGTTGGTGAGTCTATTGCCATGCACTGAGCACATATCCAGACTCCGAGCCATTAGTAGAAAATCTAATTTGGAAAAATCGAATACTAACCGAATCGGGAATCGAATAATAACCGATACGGAATTTGAATACAGCAAATCTCGATTGGCAACCACACTTGCAACCGACACGATTAACAAGGCTGTTGAGGTATGATACAAATGTTAGGAATCAAATGGTATCCGACACTGACCGTTATACTGGTCCACGTGGACTTGTTGCTTTTGGAACACTATAGCGGGTTACGCTGAGTGGTTACGCAAGGATTGATAGGAGTATACGCCATACCCGTGGTCCAACCACCTAACGTGCAGAGGTGGAATCTTAAATCCCAAGCCGGGTGGAATGCCTCCGACTGGTAACGGTGTGTGTCCAGCAGTGGACCTGTAAGGCTAGATGCTACTAACGCTTGTAATTGGCTTGTACTGGTACTTGGAGGGTGGATACGATCATCTTGAACAGCCGCCCGAAAAGCACGGACAGTTCACTACGGTCGTGAGAGATACTTTGGTATTCGTTTTAGAAACCACCAATATATTATTGTGTGACGGATTTTTAAATTAAAATAAAACTGGATAAACTGGATTTGAGATACCGGATTTTAAAAGGTCACTCGAATCCCAGAATGCAATAGAAATGAAGTATTAGCTCCGTGTTATCTTCTCGGGTATACGTACACCAAGTTCACATTAGTTTTAGAACTAAATTGAGACCTTTATACCGGACTTCGTACGTTTGACATAGTTTATAGTTAACTAGACATCGAGGCAGAAGAATTACGTTTTAGTTGCACGCAGCGCAGCACGACCGCGCCATTCCGCGTCAGCAACACGAGACAGCAGACAAAGATTTATATTTGTGTAAAAAATGTATGATGTACATACATATAAACATTCACTGACCCGTTAAAGCAATGGTTAGTGAGCCTGACTGCCGAGCCGGGAGTGGTAGGTTCGATTGCCATTCCAAATAAATATTTGTATGGTGACCCACGAGTATTAGCTCCTTTGTACGGCCGTCTGGCTACCGTAATGCCGACTGGTGGACACCGGCGTGGCGTTATGTTCATATATGCGTATTGTATATAATTTACGTACAATGATCGTCGAAGGCCAACCGTTTAGTTTCGCAGACGGTACGAGTAACGGGCGTCTGCCGCGTGCACGTGGTCCACGGGAGAACTCTTGTGCGAGCGTGTCATTCAGACGTGCTTATTGAACTTGATACTTCTCGTTACAGCTAAGAACAATGCGCTATCACGCTGGTGGGTCTTGTGTCTTAACAGATATAATGTGTGTTGTCACTAGTGGATTATTGAGGTGTAATTCGGATTTCTTTTAAGACTATCATGTATGTACATATGATATAAAATAAATGCTGTAGAATTGAAAGGCACGGCGAATCTGTAAGGTTATAGATATATGGCAAATGAAGTTCTCTCCCGTAAACCCCGTAATACCCCGTAAGTAAATTTAGATCCATGAAAAAAATCTTAAACATTTCTGAGTCCGGCCCTCTATAAGTCTCACTAAAGTTCTAAGACCGTACTGCGTACGCTGCTATACATTGCTTTCCCGGTGCGTGGTTTACGGAATAAATCAAAAATTCTCAGACATCCTTCTCTTCGTACACTCACGCGGTATTAGCAGACTTGTCTCGCTCCCATCAGCCAGTTACTCCCCCTCACACCTGCTTCCACCAAGATTTTTATATAAAACATCAGTAGGCCTATTTGCCAGCATGTTTGTTAGGTTTAATAATAGGGCTCTGTGAGTTTATTCTTCAATATAGTCAATAGTCTTCAATGTTAAAAATAGTGGCTTCAATGTCCAAAAACTTTTTACACACCCAGGTGATGATAAAAACGTAGAATAGGCACCTGATTAAAAAAATAAAGTTTTTTGAGTAAACTAGGCATTTTGTAACTTGGAGTGTCTTGTTGAAGCATATGGTAATAACTCAGTATCTGGATTCGGTATATGCCAATAGACTCACCCTCTATTCTATGGTGGGACGTAACCATTGGAACATGGCAATGTACCACATCTCCACGTCTTCGGCCATCACAGGCGCGATGTTACGTTCACGTTTGCGTCATAAATGGAGTGTCGTTATAATGAGAACAACATGTGATGGTCGGCGAGCCCCGCGCGGCGCACGCAGCGTGTCCGCGGTTCACGGGGACGCGCCGTGAACTGCGGAGTTCACGGGTACACTTGCGCCCGAAAATACTTCACAACAACCATTTTATTACTAAGTTTATATAAAGTGTGTAGTTTTTAAGGGTATATGTTAACAATCGACGCTCTCTGCCTATCCTGTACGTTGCATGTTGATTCAATAATGTATTTTATTTTGCTAGATATATCAACTCATTTAAAAAGTTTGCTTGCAATAACCCTTTTATATCTGTTTCTTCAGATAAATGACCATATTTGAAGTACCGGTGTAGTGATATTGGTTTTCGAAAACAACTAATTAAATAATGATTTGGTCAAAAGTAATTTATAGACACAATTCCAATTGCTTAGATCATTTCAGATATATTTTATAATAAAAACAAAACAAATTTATAATAAAAACAAATACATTTATAGTAGCCACCAATTGTTGTAGACATTCCGCTATTCTAAATAAATATAATGGTAACAGATAAAATTGCATTAAATAATCTCCATTTCAGTTCATCCCTAGCCTATCCACAATTTGTAACCGCGCTGTATTATTTTTTACATAAAATTAATCATTAATTAATCACCACCTATTACATAGTGGGACGTAAACGTAACCGGTGAATCGCGGGAATGTTCTGCATTCCTCTGCCTACCCCT